>VXAY01003846.1:1351019-1374067 GCA_013399855.1 Oxyruncus cristatus | reverse complement strand
TTTTTTTTTTTTTTTAATGTGGGGAGGATGTGTTGTTTCCCTCTTTAACCACAGGGTCTAGGTTAACTAATAAAGACAGACAGTATCTTGTGGCTGAGAGTGGTGCCCTGACATTAGTGCTGATTTCCTAGTTTATGCAGCATGACTCTGCTGTTCTGTCCCTCCAGCAGTGAGTCCACACCAGAAGCCAGAGGCCACACCACTGACACCAGAAAGAAGACCTTCATAATGTCTGAGTCTTTTCTTCTATTGAGCATATTTTCATATATATTTGTCTTATTTTCCTCAGAGGACATAAAACAACTTTAAAACAGGCATCCCAAACTCTCTAGAAAGGATAGTATTAACTGTTCAAAGTGGCACATGGAACTCGACACAGCTAAAGATTATCTCTGTAGACAGACCTCCTAAGCCTTGTTTAATTTTAATTAAAAGGCATTTTCTCTCTGGATTCTTTGGATCCATTTATTCTATGCAGGCTAACACACATGCGATAGATCAGATTTCAGGGCCAGGGATCCAGTAGGGACAGTAAACCCTTTTGGAAACACAAATCATTGCATTAAAGTGGATGAAGTACTTTTGATTTCCAAATATCTTCTATAGTTTTCACCCCTATAAGTGAACTCTATGTAAGATAAAGTGCCTTTTATGAGAGCTAGGAGCAAGAGACAATTGGAGTGAGACTGTGGTAAAGACTATATCTGAGGATAAGACTGGTATTTCTACTGGTGAACTTAAAGGGCTTCATGAAGCACAATTTTACAGTTTTGTCACATTGAGGTGACAAACGTGAGGTGACAACACAATATACTAAAGGTGACCCTGCTGCTTAGTAAAAGAGATGGGAATTAAAAGAAGATCCATGGACTTCACAAGACAGTTTCTGTGCTATACTAACTTTTGCAATATTAGTAGTTGTGCTCATAACTGGGGCTGAAGCCTCAGCACTGTATTGCAACATCTCTTTCTGTCTAATAATAATATGGTTGGTTGTGCCAGAATCTCTGACAAACTCTATGATTTCATTTACAAAAATTTCGGAGCTGATGGAGAAGGAGGTTGTACCTTCAAGGTCCAGATTTCTTAGGCTGCTCATTTAAAAAATAAGCATGAACCATGATTATGGAAATTTTGAGATTCCAGCTGAATGATGGGTAGGTCATTAGATTGGATGATTTTTTAGGCTGGAAATGAAAAATGGATTTAACTTTGAGCAGGTTTAAATCCTGTATATTTTGAATGATAATGGAGTATTTCAGGGAAACTAAATGAACAGTCCTAGAATTATGGACGAGCTTCAAGAACTACAGGCAAAGGTATACAGTGAATATGAGACAAAAAATATAATTCATATTACAAAGAATTTCAGAAGACCTGAGTTCCTATGATTTCAATTTAAGAACATGAGATTTCTATATTCTTTCCAACCTCAATTATGTCTATCCCACTGTTCTTAGCTGTACTTTTACCAAATTCAATCACTTTAAATCACTTCTCTCCCATCAACCACTTGTCAGTTAACCATAGGAAATGCAGTGTTTTCCTTAAGTTGCCTTACTTGTGAGCATGATCTTTGTTGTATAAGGGATGTTGTATGTAATGTCAACTTCATCAGTTTTGACAGAAATCCCAGCAGATTAACTATGAGTTATGTAGGAATAAAAATTCCATATAATCATGGAGGATTACTTGAGATGAGCAAACAGATTTGACTTATTTTGAAATCCAAATGAACATACTCGACTGTGACTGTACTTTCACGAAACTTTCATCATCTTCTTCTTAGAAGTACCAATTATTCTACAGGTTTATTCAAGATTTCTGTGTGGTTTCTGAGACAATATTAATGCTTTGGTGAACAATCTACTATTGTTTGATTTCAAAGAAAGTCAATAAAATAATTCCAGACTCTGGATCATATGAAAGTCTAGGAACCCCCTGCTGTAAAAATGTCCTGTCAAACCATTATTAAAGTCTCTTTGAAAAACTGATCTATTGGAAACAGTATTCTGTTATGGAAGTTCAGCTTAGTATATTATGATCCTTGTGGGAAAACCATCAGTGGGTTATACCAGCAAAAGTCCTGTCTGGATTGTTAAATGCCAAAATGACATCTGTTTTCTAGGTAACAAAATGAAAAAAAAAAAAAAGAAAAAAAAACCTGTTCTCCATAAAATGCTTAGGAATCAAATTAAAACATTCTATAGGAACAGTATAAGGGTTAAAAATATTGAGGTACAACTAAGTTTAGGACAAGAGTTATTTGTACACAGTATTCCTGCAAACGAACACATTATCCACTTGTTTTATTTAAGGTGGTCCTAAGCTTGTTTTAAAAGACATCTTATTTTTCCCATTGCTGTCCACTCCTTCTCGCTGTGAAACAGGACACATCAGCCTAGGAGCTGCTGTTAAGGAGAAATGGACTTAAACTTTATTTTTCTAAGTAGATTCTGAGTTATGCAAAGAGGATTTTAAAATGTTGTTTCATGGAGAACAGTGTAGAAACACCTAAGAAAGTGGTTAACTGCTGCAATATGTGAAAGAAGACTTGTAAAGGTCCAGAAGTAGTAGACTCACTACCACAGAAGTTTGTTTAAGCCTTGCCTGTTATGCTTCTGTGTTAAAAGAAGCTTAAAGTTCTTTACAGCCTGATCCATTATATGGAATTTCAGACAGGACACTTGTAAGAACATTTCTTATCATAAAATTAATATATGTCAATGAAACATAAGCACAAGATGTTCCCATTCCAATTGACTGTCCCAGAATAGTTAAACATATCTCAGTATTGTTGGTAAAATTTATATTGTGATACTTTGGGGAAAATAGCCAAAAGGGAAAACAGGCCTGGGAAAGTTAGTGGGAGCTCTGGATTTAGGGTGGGTTCAGGGCTTCAAGGAGTAAAATGGAAGCCAATCCCTTTACTCTCTTCTTCAAATATTAGAATAACTTCTGTTCAGGATTCAATATTCCCCTCTATTTCCCTTGTAGCTACCTCCTTTTTCACATAACCATCTTCCTTCTCTCTGCTTCTAATTAATGTGCAAGAACACCCCTCCAATTGTTTTTCATATGCTTCCTAATCTGCTGTAAAGAGAAGAGAGGTAAATTCTGTCTATCATTTTACTAGAGAGAGGGGCCAAGATAAAAAACAGCAGAGAGAACACTCCTGCATATTCCCTTGCTAACAGGATAAATAGCAATCTGGTCAGGTGGTAAATTATAGGACAATTAAAGTCAGGTTTCCTACAGATAGACAAAATCTGATGTCTTCTGCTCCATGCTGCTGGATTGATGTTTGAGCATAAATCATCACAATTTATGAAGTGGCTGATGAGTGAGACTCATAATTTGATGGATGTTGCTGTTTGAGTGAAAGAGCAGCAGTACCTCAGGACAGCTTGACTTGGCTGCTGCTGCTTTTGACTAACCAGCTTTGGGGTGAAGGTCCATGAAGGTTCATGGCTTGGTGTGGGTGCAAACATTTGTTTTACCACTATTGTCATTTTTGCACAGTAAGCCAGTAAACACAGTGATAAATAGAATTATTTTTTTCTAGAATAATTAAATGCTAATTACTAGCTATATTGTACAGACAACACTATCAAGGTATCACCTTCAAAAGCAGAACTGTGGCAATAGTACAAAGGGTGTACGTATAACAAGCATTTTTGCAAAAGATCTATGTGTAAGGAAATAATCTGCTTGCTGCTGCTAAGTAGCTCCTCCAGCGTACTGACGTCCCAGTCTCTAACCAGTGTATTTAGCTGTCATATTCAAACATGGAGTTTTTTATCTCTATTCGGGGCTTTACAAACGGAGTCGAATTGCAGTAGACCCATGCTGACACCACGAGGTGATCGGTGTTACTGGTGGAGGATTGTGGAAGGGTTAACATGTCTCAGAAAAGCTTTTTGAAGTTTCAGTTGGCAAATAAGAAAGGGATGAAAAAAGGCCTGAAATGTCCACTTTCACTACAGATATTTTTTTATCTGATATCTGTTTTCAGGATAGCTATCCTTTTCTTCTTGGGGATTTCAGGTTAACCCGCATACCTCTAAGAGAGAACGAGAACTACACCTTTCCTTTGATGGTCACAATAAAGTATGAAGTATTAACAGAAAAATCTCTGCAGGAATAAATTCAAACAAATGAAAAGTGCATGTCTGACATTCTAAGCAATAAAATATTATGGAGAGGTGATTCTTCTCACTTCCAATGCTTTTTTCCCTACCCTATTAATTAAGGTGTGCTGTAACAGTCTAACTTGTAGCACATCTGTCAAGCCATTGTTTTGATTGCTCCCTGTTGCAAAAGGAGGAGAGATCAGTTGAAACCATTATGAAATTTGAGTTCTCCACCACCACAAACCCTGTTTTAGAAGTTAAGATGGCAGAGCAGATGCCTCTGTGGAGCAGTCTGCTACATAGAAAATACATGGCATTTGAAGAGGTAACTAGACAACTCCTCAGACCTCTCAAGGAACGAATCAGCAACTGTTAATCAAAAAAAACAAAATTAGAAAATGAGATGTAGATATTTATGGGATGGACAGAAACCCTTTGGCATTTAGTTTATTTAAGTTTGAATACAACCAAAATGTCAGCAAATCATTCTGGTTTTCTTAGTTTAGAATCATAAGTGTAAGGCTATATCATCTTTAGTATCAAATCCATCTAACCCTGTCATGATCAATGATAATCTGGGCAGTGATTCTTAGTTCTTAAGCAAAAGAGAAGATGCAAATACAAATCTGTTTCAGGTCATGAAGCTGTATCTGAGTTAACTAGACTTAGCAAGATAAATCAAAGAATCCATATCAGTATCACAGTTGTTCTTTGTGGGTAGAGGCTACAGGAATTATTGATAAGGCTAAATATTGTTGTTATGCACCAAATCTGACTCTAGGTTGATAAATGTGTGATACAGGGCCTAGAATATTTTCTCAGTGGTGAGTTTGAATACTGGTATGTAAAAATATGACATGCCCTCTTTGGTGTTATACTGCAAAGCACTGCTAGTCAGTATGACCCCATTTTCTAGATGGGTAGGTTGAAATGACTCTGTCACCTGGAGTTAAATCAGGAAAGACATCTGAATGTCAAGTAGTTTTGTTGTTTTTGTAGGGAATAAATGTGAACTATTACTGTCTGTCAAAGACATAACGGATACAGAAGGGACAGAGAGTATATGAACTCTGTTTTTCATTTAAATGATAGGGGTTTTTTTGAGGAGATGCCTGCAGATGCCTGAAGTCGAAACTCTGTGCAATTATGTGGCCCTAATTCCAGCATAGTATTATTTCGGAGCATTTGTGCTTCATTACAGTTTCCTCCTAGGATTTAATTGTAAGCTCTAGCCCGAACCCTTCCACTGTACTGCCACTAGATGGGGAGGTCGGCTAACAGTTTGGAAAAATCCGTGCGTTTCCCTGCATGCGGAGAGACAGGATCCGTGTCCCGGGGCCCGGATGAGCCTCTCGGGCTCCGCGGGGAAGGGACACCGCAAGCTTGGGGCTGGTTCTCCCCGAAGGTGTAAGCCCAGCCTGCTTGGAAAACCAGCGTGAGCCTGCTGCTGGAGGGGGCTTACGCTGCACAAAGTGAGACTTCAGCTTCCAGTTACTTCTGACCTTTTCTTCTGATCAGTTGAGAGACCTTAAACTCCTTGCATGAAATAAATCATAGTGTAGATTCTGGTAGAAATGTGAAAAGGAGATTTGAAGCAAGATTACTTTTCTCTTTCACTGAAATCTGTCTTGCAATTAACATCTCTACAGCATGATTCCTGTCCATACTTTCTGTCATTTAAGAAAAATACAAATAAACAAGAATAACTGGGTAATTCCACACACAAAACAAAATGCCAGCTGATTTATCTTAACTGCTGATCTTTTTATTTTTCAGAGAGAACCAAGCATCTAATTATTCCCCCCATCCCCACGCACTCCATCCCTACTCCTTTATTTATCAAAAAGTGGTGACAAAAAATATGGGGAAAAGAGAAAAACCTTGTGGTTTATGTATCTGGGGGGAGTGGAACTCAGGAAAGGAGAATTTAGGTAGAGAGGGTTAAAAGTCAGTGTTGAATAGAAACACTTGTATCCTTCAGCAACTGCTGAAGGTTAGGTTAGCTGCTGGACTCAATGATCTTATCTCCAATTTAAATGATTCTAGGACTCTATGCAAATCCTACTACTCTTCAGACACCACCTTTCCGTTTCAAGTTTCCCAAGTATTTAGTGAAAAAAACTATTTATTTTAATTTTTAATCAAAACTATAACGAGTATCCATAGCAATGTATAACAAGAAAAAATGTGAAAATTCAGCTTCAGGTTTGGTTTTCAGGGGAGCTAGAATGTCATAAATGTTGGCTAATTGCAGAAATATTTGCATGACCGGCTGAACAGTGGAACAAAAAAGAAGACATTTTTTCTAAGAATAATCTTAAAAATCAAGATAAGCTTACAAGGAAACCAGCAATATAGGAAAGCATCAGTATTTTGAGAATATATTGTATTTAAATATTTCCTTCCAGTTCATTGAACTTGTTAAACTCACAGGACAAAATCCTAATTGTAAACTTTAATTTCCCCTCTTCTCTTACTTGATTCATACCATTTAGTGCCTTTGCCAATCACAAATGAAAAAGGAAAAACTTGCTTTCAAAACTAAACCGCAGACTCTACCAGAGAACAGTAATGTGGCATCTAATGTGCAAAGTCCTGTGAGAACTGGGGGAAGAGGTGTTTGTGTGTGTGTGTGTGTGTGCTGTCTTTTTTTTCTTTACTTGTTCAGCTTGTGCTTTAGTAATCTTAAAAGTGAAACAAAAATAAAAAAAGACATTGTTGTACTTATAAATTTTTAACTGGCAAAAAAATTCATAATCAATAAACAGGGATTTACATGTAAAAATGAAGTAATTTTCAGATTCATTAAATAATGTACTCTTTGAATAGATATAAAAATGACTCAAAAGAACACACAAATAACAGAGAAAGGGGCAAGGCCAAATTCAAAATATGTAAACTATTGGGAGAGAGAGGGAAAGCATGAGCTTGGAAAAGCAGAGGTGACGTTGACAAGGTGGGGATCAGTCAAAGGTTGGACTTGATCATCATTGAGGCTTTTTTCCAACCTTAATGATTCTGTGATTCTGTGTTCTCTAGTAAGAAAGAAATGAACTATGATAAATGATATTACATACATATCTGCTGCTGATTTTTTTTTAATTTATCCTTTTAATTTTTGAAGTTGTCTTCTGTCAAAAAAACAGAGACAGAAATAAGTTTCACTGCTGCCATTATTAGCTTGAAGAAGAAATGCAGCAAAGCTTTTCTGGTTCTGCTGCTGTGGGAGACAGGTTGGCTGTCAAACTTTGTTATATGGAAAAGTGCCTAGCCCTGGCTGAAATTCAGCCAAAGCAATTTTTAATTTGAGATAAGCTGTGGATAAAAGTCAGGCAAAATACCACAGCCTTTCCATGTGTTAGGTATCTCTTGTGAAAAACAACCTTCCCAGCTACTACTGCTTCCCCAATTTACTTGGGCATAGCTAAGTGACACAGCCTTAGACCTGTGTGACACTCGTGTTTTATGGTGAAAAGACATTCACATATATAAGAGGTGACCATTTATTTGTATTGGGGTCTGTACATTTTGTAATTATAAATAAATTCTTCTGAAGTGCTAAATCTCACTGTATACAACTCTCAGGAAAGCTTCAAATTGTTGATGGCAGGTTGGAAGTGGAATGCTTGACTGGCAGTTCTGTGCTGAAAGCAAATGAGCAAACAAAAAATTTCCCACTGTTCTGAACCCATATTGATAAATTATTTTAAAAAGCTGAAAATTTAGAGAATGCAACTGTAGGTTTTTAGGTTTTGGCAGGGAGGGGTGCAATGGTTACATTTATTGTACTTCTTCAGTCTATCTTTTTGGTTTTAAATGTCTTAAACATTTTGTTTTATAGATTTCTTAGGTCTAAATGAAGGAAACAACCTTTTGCCTATCTTCCTTCGAGTGAACTGAGCTATATGTGTAGGATTTACATCTTCAGCATTTCTATAGTATCATAGTAGGGATGGTATCCTTGCTCCCACGAACACTTGCAGCCACTGGGTGGAGAACTTGTCTAACAAAATATCTCATTATGACAGAGTGAAAATCAATCCAACTGTACTTTGCTGGCTGGGCAAATTTGTCTAATACAGGTCATATATTAGGCTCTTCTTTTTCAGTGGTCAACGTGGTTCAATTTCCAGCTAGGACATAATTTGCACAATAACCTGAAGTTGAAATTAATACTAAGAAACAAGCTGTACTGGGCTTAAGAAAAAATCTATTAAGCTGTCTGCATTAGAGGAAGAAGCTGACCAATGGAGTTGAAGCACATTTGTTATACTGTAGGAAGAAAGTTTCAGACAAATATCACAGGAACCAGGATGACACTTCAATAAGGTAACTTTAGGTTTAATTTTAACTGCAAATCAGAATATTATTATTATGATTTATTTGTAGTACTATCTTGTCTAAAGAAATCAAATGAGATCAGAGCCCCACTGTGCTACACACTCATCCTCAGCAGAAGACTGCACCTTCCCAGTGAAGTTTGGTTTTTAACACCATAAAAGGAATAATTGTTTGAAAGACCAAAGAACAAAGAAGAGTGGTCCAAAATCTGGCAATTAGCAAAGCTAAGGACAGGATCCAGGTTTCTAAGTTTTGCTCTTCTCTTCTTCATAGAACCATAGAATGGTTTGGGTTGGCAGCAATCCTAAATATCATCTAGTTCCAACCCCCGTGCTGTGGGCAGGGTCAAATTTCATTAGACCAGGTTGCTTAAAACCCCATCCAACCTGTCCTTGAACACTTCCAGGGATGGGGCATCCACACAACTTCCCTGGGCAACCTATTCCAGTGCCTCACCACCATCACAGTGAATAATTTCTTCCTAATATCAAAACTAAAATTATTCTTTCAGTTTAAAGCCATTCTCCCTTGTCCTATAACTATATGGTCTTGTACTCTTGTTGCATCACAGCCCCCATGACACTATGACTGAAGAGCATCATTTTGTTGAACACTATTTCAAAACAGAGCAGGTGCAACAGAATTTAGGTTCATACTTAGTAAAGATTTGGAATGATGACAAAATAAATAGCTAAAGGAAGTTTAAAAAGTTAGGCTTCCCAGAAATATTTTAGCAGAGCAAAAAGAAAATCCTTTTTCTGGAGAAAGATACATGTTTATCTAAAACAGAAAACAAGTTTCCAGCTCCAATCCTTTCAGTAGCAAGAGGACTATACAATGGTATTCAGAGGAAAATTTCTTTTGGCCAGTGAGCTGCAGATCATCTCAGTAAGGTGCTGTGGAAAACATTATGGACCTGGTGGCAAAAAACTTTGAATGGAGTTTGAAGAGCTGCAAATTCCATCATTCATTATAGATAATATGAATTGGCCTTCTGTGGGTCCTTATGCCATACATCTTGTCTTCCTTGTATATGTGTATGCTTTAAAAACAGCATTACCCAATTAACCATTCGCTTGCTAGCCGTCTAGCTGAACAAAGTTCCTGTTGGTAATGATTATTCAAACAACAAGTTTGTGTAAGTAGCAAATAGACTGAATAGTCAAACTATTTTTGTGTCTGAATAAACCAAAAAAAATCATAATTGCTTCAGATCAAATAAAAGCGTCTCTGTTTTTCCTCATTTAAGCCAGAAACTAAATTATTTCATGTTGTGCTAACCATGATATTTATATTAGAGTATCCAAAGAGAAAAGCATGGTTACAGATATGCTGCATTACTGGTGGAAATAATGCTGTCTTTTTACCTAATAGTGTAGGGAGATTAAAATAATTTTCCCAAAAGCTAGAAATCCATGTTCTTCCTCTTTCTGGGAGCAATAAGTATCCTGTTTGTTGTGCTGTATTCACCCATTTTATATGTCATTCTCTCATATGAGAGGTATTGAAGTTCCGAAATAAATATTTGAAAGCTCATTGACTATAAAATAAAAGATTTATTTTTGACATCCAGTGTCCAGATTGGAGCCTCAGGAAAGCTGTTCTCTATTCACAGGCCTCTGAATTGGAATAGTTCTGGAAAACTCCTGATAAGGCATTTAGAGGTCTGTCTTCTGCCAAGTGGATTTAAATTTGGAGTTTCCTCAAGAAACTAGGGTTTGCTGAAAACTGTCAATAGATGAGGGCTGTCTTTGAGAAGCAAGACAGAGATAAGTATCTTCCCACTGTCATACCGATATATGCTCAGAGTTTAAAATATGCAACTATGTAGAGGTCCTGTCTGCTAAAAGGCAGAAAGAGTAGTCATAAACTTTCGTTACAGAACAATAAAAGAGAATAGGTCTGGATTCAGCCATAGCTGTGTGTCTGAGACCAGTGAGTTTAAGTATTCTACCACATTCTTTTAATAGTACCTCACTAGCAGAACAAAAGTTGATTTTTCCCATGATTTCCTTGCTGGGCTTAAGTTGGCATGTCCTGCCTGTGATGCACAAGGTCCTTTGTTTTAACTTTCCTGACTTAAACTAGCATGGAGTAAGTGGAGAGAAGGAGGCAGGATGCAGGGAAAGCATTTTCTTATGGTCCCCTGAAATAAAGTTTGGAGGAGTTTACCTTTTCCTGTGAACTATGAGGAAGAACATCAAGCTTAATGTTCAAAGCTGGGCAGTAAGAAGGCTGCCCATATTTGCACATACTCACACTTGACTTGGGTACTGAGCCAAAGTTAATGACAAGATACCTATGGCTCCTTTGAAATCTATATATTGTCATTAGCTCCACTGAGGAATGAGATTCTTTCTAGCTTGTAGGTTGGGCCGTGCAGAAGAAAAAAATGTAATCAACTTCTGGCTTTCTGTGCATGTTCAAATGCACTCCCCCTTTCCCTCCCCAATGTATAGTTGTCATAGTGTAAACATTCTGCTAAATATTTCCTCCACCTGCTTTAAACAATTAAGGAATCATTTCTTAACAGGAAAAATAAATGTACCAAATGTCACAATGCCTCAGGGGGATTGACAATGATAAAACAAATGCTGTAACATTCTATTTTTGATCCAAAGGTAAACAAATGAAATGGTGTGCACACATGTGTATACACACAGATTCACTCTATTGGTCATGTAATCCATCACTGAGGTTGTTGGTTAAGGGAGAAATTACTGTTCCAACATATTTTCCAAACATTTAAACCTTTCTCATAAAATTATTTCAGGCTGAAAAATGTCTCCTGCTCATTCTCAGTCCAGGTCTCGGAAGTGAATTTTCTTGGAAGGTTTCATAAAAAAATATGTTCAGAGGTTTTATTTTTACATAATAACTTTTAAATACATTACTTGACATTTTCCAGATGCACTTTTGTGCTCAGCAGCTCAAAAGAAGCCCTTATTCAGAAGATGGACTAATGGCAAAAACAAGAAGAAAAATTTTTACCTTTAACTCTTCTGATTACTGTATGAGAAAAATCATTTGGTGCTGACAGGAAAAATCCAATTTGCTGAAACATAAATCTGCTAGTGTTCATTGTCTTCTTCTGATAGGGCTAAATTCTGCAAGAAACTGTAGATTAGCCCTTTCTAGTGAAGGTAAATATATATTTTTTTTTTCAGGAAATTGGGTCTAGATTTTGCCTTTCACTGGTGCATTGCATAGGAGGTGATTCAAAGGGAAAGAGGAAAGAAATATCTCACTCTTTTCCCTTCAGAGCGTCTAGGAAGTGATCTTTTGAATTAGAGATATTACAGGAGGCTTGCAGACAGCTCAGGCTCTGGATCACGTGTGGATATCTAAGGGATTCAGATTCATATTTAGAGATTTAGATATCTCCTGGAGGCCAAAAAAAAATGAGGGCTAGTTCTCAGAGGTCCTCAGAACCTCATACATAAAAGATATTTATTTCTATTCTTTGTCATAATCAACCTACTCATTTATTAGGTGCACATGTTCCTTTGTTATAGCACACTCTCAGTTGTTCAGAGAGGAACCAGTGTATGTTCTTACTGCTTCCTTAATGTCTACTTTGGTGTTCAGGCTTTGCACTATTAACTAGCCATGGGATAGAAAGAAATAGTCCACAACAGTGTCTGTGTGGACACCTCAAGCTAATCAGGGCAGGCAGATTAGGATACACTTGAATTAACTTTGCAAGGGTTAATGAAAGCACTTGAAGCATCTTGTGTCATGCTGACCTGCACCAGCTTCCATAGTGCTGCAGCTGCACTGCTGCTTATGGTCCTAATGTGATAGAAAAAGCTAGCTCAGGCAATCCTACGGTCCACTGCAGTCTGCACCCTAGACACGTATTGCCTGCTTCTAAAATAAGGGTAAGAGGAACAGCAGGGATTTTGTGAGGGTAAATATATGAATGACATTGAGACCCACAGTTATGCTGAGCCATAAGCCTGCCTAGGCAGAACAAAAGGAGATGCAGTCCTGCAGAGTGGGAGAGCACAATATTGTTGATGCAGTGGCCCTTCTTTTTGGTGCTGTTCCTGGCTAATAGCATTTAAGCTGCTGACATTTGAATCAATAACTAGTTATCCCTTTTCGTAAAGGAGATCATTCAATAATGGAAATGACAATAAAAGCCAAGGTGGACTCATCTGGCAAAACTAAAGCATTCTTTTTAGTGGCATTAGCAGAGATCTCAGAACACTTTCCTTAGTCTTCAAAGTTTCTGCTCCTGTTCTCAAAAGACAACTAGTCTTTTCCTGGGTGCTCTGCTTAAACACTGACAGGACTTTTTAGATGTCAAACTTGATTATCTTATCTGTTCAGAGTACTTTATCAACCTGTCTGATTTTCATGAAAAAGGTAAATAAATTAAAACCTTGTAACAACGTAGACTTCTCTACGAAAGAACATGTCCCTGACACCATATGCTAAACTCCAGCACTCAGTGATTTTGAAGCTGCTTGCTTAAGAGTGAAAGTAAGAAAAAGGAAAAATAACCAGTGGATTTAAAAGTGTCCCCCAGCATCATCTAGTAATCTCCTACTGAAATCAGTGGAAGTCTTCCTCTGGCTTCATGGAACTTGTACAGAGTCCAGGTGAATCGCATAGTCATTTCTGTATTTTCAGTTTCAGTTAAAGTTAGGACCATAGTAATTTCCAAAAGAGCAGGAAGGTGCTGTTGATACTGGAAAAAAAGACGCAAATATTTGTTGCAACTGAAGGCCTATTTCTATTGAAGACAATTAGAAGCGGAAGTAGAACAACGTAATGAAATAAATGAAGATTTCATTGTGAACTTCAGTGGACAAAGTATCAGGTTGCAGCAGCAATTAAAATACTTTTTCTGTGTACCATTGGCACAGCATCAGATTTTTAATACAGAGTGCTAAAGAGGATGAAAAAACTTAAATGTCTTGGTATTTTAGAATGCATTACTGCATGCATTTCAGCCTCTTCCGTACAGGTTTGGCTCATTTTTCTGAAGCTTTAAATAGCTAAAAAATGGCTTTCCTATGTTGCCCTGATATTCTATTATATTCTGTTCTTTCTTTCTGGCATGTATGATATAGTATAATGACATCACATCCATTAAATCTGTCTCTCTTGCTTTCAGAAACTTGTTTAAGGTTAACTGAGGCACAGGGGTTCTATTTCACGTTTGATGCTATTTAAACTGCAGAGCTCTAATTCATAATGCCTTTAAAACAATGAAAGAAAAACCAGTAAATGGGTCACTAAGGTTGATACAGGGCTTCTGCACCGGCAATACTCTATATTTTATATATGATCAAAATTCTTTTCATTTCCTGAACTCTTCATATTGCCAAGGAATACAACCCATACTTTGTTCTTTTAACCTAACTTTTCTGTTTTTATAAAGGCTGCTGATTTGGCAGTAAGTAAATGAAATTTAATATTAATACCCTTGTTAACTACCTGAGAAATGACACGTACAGTGTTTCTCATCATTAATTTTTCTTAAGCAGATGATGAACTGGGATGAACATTACATAAATGTATGTATATATGTGTACATACATTTATACATACAGAATCATAATTCAAGAAATATAACAATAGGAGAAGACAGACCAACTGTAATGCTGTCATAAAACTGCTGTGTATAATTAATTGTTTTTCTTCATATCTCCATTTATTGATGTAAAATGGACTAGCCAAAACTTGAAAATTGCAACCTTGTCCATCTAAAATTTCCACAGAGCAAAAACCAGCCCTTGAATAACATATTTTAAAATTATTATACATATTAAATCTAATTTGAAAATGTCAAATGGAGACCATATAATTTACAAGCTTCAGACAGGTAAATGCACTGTGTAAGCAAGGAGATTGAGATAGTTCTTTTCCAAGCTGTTGTCTAAGAATTTTTGTACTGAAGTATTAAACATGATAACCCCCTAGCCCAAAGCTGGATGTGTTCCAGATAAAACTGCTTTTTCTCTTGCATGCAAGAAAAAGAGGCTGTCCTTGAATACTGAGATAGTAACTTTTGACATCTGGAGATGCTGTGTTCTTATCATTGCCAGCAAAACAGTATCTAGATGAAATGCACCCAAAATGTTAAGATGTATAACAGCTGAAAGTGTCCATGACAGACCAATGTGACAAGGCACGATGGTAACATAACTGATAGCTACATTATACAAACCCAAGAACAGGTTAAATAATGCCCTCCTATGCAATCATACTACAGCCAGAGTTACTTCCCCCTAACCCCAGCTTATCACATCCCAAACAACACGAGATACCAAGCCTTTAGAAAGATGATCCTGCTAGTAACTTGTGGGTGTTATATATAATGTTTGACCAAGGCTGATCTAAGAATCATTGGAAAGATTAAACTATGAGCTGTGTTTGATCTGTCTATAGTATTAAAAGAGAAATAATTGGCTTGCTGTGACAGCCCATCTGTGTGTGTGTATGTGTGTGTGAATTTGCATGTCACTACTGAACAAAGAAACTGACTTGTCACACTAGAGTATCCCCTCTGCCTTATGAAGATCTTTCTTGTAGTGTCCATGATGGGGTCTGTCCATGGAGTTTTTCAAGACTTGCATGATTGAAAACCTCAAACGACCCTTTCTGAGCTCATAGCTGAGCCTGCTTTGAGCCAGGAGGCTGAATAAGAGACCTCCTGAGTGCTCCCCCTTCCAGCTGCCTCTGTGATCCTACAGCTATAGCTCGATACCTACAGAGAATCACAAGAAATTACTGTGCTGTACTGGAAAATGTATGTATTTCTTTATAGTGTCGGTTTTTATTTCTTGTTTCACTTTGGGAAGGAGGGGTGGGGAAGGAGGAGGTATTTATTTGGGAATTTTTGTTTGTTTCAATTTTTCTTATTTTCTTTTTTTTTTTTTCCCTGAAACTCACAAGAAAGTATATTTCTACCAATATTTTACATGATAACTCTTTGTTTCACCTGACTTTTCATCATAATAAAATATTTATTTAATAAAGATCCATTAATGTCTGGTCTTTTTTCTTCGTGCTTTAACCCTGATTTTTTTTCTTCTTTTTCTCTCCATTTTACTGGTTAAATAAAAATAATAGCCTGCACAGAGGGAGTGAAATTGAAATTAAAGATGCTGTCTATTTAAAAAGCTTTTAAAATCCTCTAAAATCATAAAAAAAACATAATTTAATGAATATGTACAAGTTTTTGTTCCCAGACAGCTTTTTTCTTCAGAAATGGTCATGAATCATGGTAAGTTTTTTAATAGTAGTAATCAGAAGGCTTTGCAACTGAAACCAGTCCAATTATGGCTTCTAAATGTAGACTTTTTTTTGTTAAATGTTTAGTATAGCCATTCAGGGAAACATAATGTTGTTTGCTGCTAACTAGCACAGATTGAAAGTATTTTTCAGTCTCGATGTTGAGTTGTCTAAGAACCTTTGTTTATATTGCATCCTATTTATGCAAGAAAATGAACTTCATTTTGAAGCTAGTATCTTTGAAATAGAGGATAATTTGCACTGCATGGGTTCTGTCTGCAATATCAGCTAAGTTTGCAGAGAAAACTAGTGGTAAAAACAGTAATGTTCAAATAACCATATCTTTATTCTATACTGATAGAACCCTATGGATTAGAGGTGTGACAATTTACCAAAACATATACCAGTGTAAGTCTTAATAACCTATGGTGGAATTATATCTGTTAAATCTCTAAGTCAAATGACCATCATATTTTTTCTAGAAATACCATTTGGGACTGCTTGCTGACTTTTCATTTCTGCCAAAAATTTTGACACAAGAATCACATTCAAGAAGTTGGTCCTAAAATTCTATTAAAAAAATCTTTCTCTGGTCCAGTTCAAGAGAGATTTAATTCATGTCAGTCCTAGTGAATGAGATTTGCTTTGTGATTCTTGAAACAGACCCTAGTTTGAAGGCAAGCTTATAAAGGTATTGGCTGATCTAGTGTGAAATTGTGTGTTTGAACAGTACTTTTCTCAAGGAACACAAAATCTACCAACCTGGGAATGACTATGTGATATATAGTTGCAGATTTCTGTACTGTGGAGTACAACACACGTGTGTCAGTATCAAGTTCACATCTGCCCATCAATATAGACAATGTCGTATAACTTTGCTCAATGACTTAAAGGTAGCATTACTGATTAGAAGAGTGGACAAGTGTCAAGAATTTTTTGGACGATAGTTGGACTGCAGACTGTGACTAGTAAATAGTTTGTACAATAGCTGTGGAAAAGAATGTAGTTATATTATTAAAATATTAATCAGTAGGTTCTGTGCCTTAAGTAATTTGTTGAGTTTATGAATAAATAAAATTATAAACTGAAGTTTTCTAAGTCTTTGGAAGATGACTTAGCTGTGGGTCATCCTTTCTTTTGCTTGTGATGGCTCCATATGGGAGGTTTTTCTGTTTTTACAGTCCTAAAGCTACGGTAATTTACTTCTGAAATTAATCAACTCTCTGAATAATCAACTTTTAGTCAATGCACTTGTAAGGTTTTGCCTGAACAACATTTAATAGGATTCAATTAATAGACTGTGAAGTCCTTGGAACAGAGTTTTTCTCTTAATTTTATGCTTTCACTTTATGGCATTGATTTTCTAACAATTTAAGCTAGGCCCTGAGAATACAGGTGCTCTCTAAGCCTCAAAATACATTCCTCTATTCACTCTTGCTCTTGAGTATTTCCGATGCAACCAGATTGAAATGTACTTCTCATATTCCGAGTGTCCTGGCTTCCTAACGTTTTTAAAAGGGTCATTCACTTTGGTAAGAGTTTACAACTGAATGAAAAATTCACTGGATTTGATTTTTGCATTCTCACATGCTAAAAGGAGAGTGAAGTACAAAATTACCTTCTTAGAACTTGAAAATTACCATGTCAAGATTGAATTACAGACATGATGAAGAGATGCATCTTATCCATATGAAACATATACATGCTAGTTGATATTAGTATGCCAATAAGAAGCCACAAAGATTTCCAGAACCCCTCAACATCTAGATCTGGATGAGTTTCAAGACATGGTTATCCCTAGTCTAGTGCTATAACAAAGTACCAGATTTTCAAACATTTTAAAGCGTTGATATCTCCCCCCCCCTTTAATGGGAGCAGGTGGATGAACACATTTGGAAATCTAGTTCTCTACTGTACTGGAAGGAGAATAGGAGATCAGATGTTTTCAAGTGCAGATTTATCTGTTCGTACCCTGGAATAGCACAAACCTGTCCCTTTATTTCTGTATATTTCAAACATAGAATCACAGAATATGCTGAGTTGGAAGGGACCCACAAGGAGCATCAAGTCCAGCCCTTAGCCCTGCACAGGACCATCCCCAAGAGTCTCATCATGTACCTCAGTGTATCATCCAAATGCTTCTTGAACTCTGTCAGGCTTGGTGCTGTGACCATTATAGCTGTGTTGCAGAAAGATTTTGGTGCTCCTAAAAGGCCAAGTATTGCTTCCAAAACTAGAGGTGAAAAACAGATTCTGTTGGCTATCATCAGTGGTCTCATTTGCCAACAATTATTAACTTCATAAATCTTTAAGGATTTTATACATAAAACTCATGCAGCTTTAAAACTGTTTGGTGGTTTGGTTGGTTTTTTTTTTTTTTTTTAGTTTTGTTTTTTTTTTTTGAAGTCTGATTATTCACAGCTTGCTAATTTGTAATTGGACTTTTACAACTCAAAAACCTCCAGATTTCGGAAAAACTAATTTATTTTTTCTTGGTTTAATTGTGGTATTCACACTCAAAACTGTGGAGTGAGATTGCTTCTAGTGGGTTTTGTGCAGTGTTCTGGAACTAATAAAATATATTATTGATTGCTTAATGAAAACCACCATGTTCATACAAATTTACTGTGGCTGAGGATGGATACAACAGCTACTTCTTATTCTGTTTTGAGGATCACCTGCCATTTTACTTGGGTGTATTTCTGCATATCAAGTGTGCTTTTAAATTAAGTTATGGTTGCCTACAGGGCACTATATTGGGTGGCTCCATTAAGGTGCCCTTATACTTTTCCTTCCATGCAGTGCTACCCGTTGCTTTTAATTTAGCTTAAGATCATCAAAATTAATTATGATAGAGTGTATTAAAAGTTGAAATAGCAAATCAAGGAGTTTTATTAAGTGCCCTTTAGATTTCCTTATGTGTTTAGTGATTTTAGCTTTTTATTTGCTCATCACTGTCTGATTCACATCTGAGAAGGATCTGTAAAGTAGAACAAAAGTGTCTGAATATGGGGGTAATAACTACAACTCTCAGTTCCTACCTGGGCTTGATATCTCTATCAGGTAAAATAAATGTACAACTGTTCTAGTAGTGCTGGTGACTACTTGTAACTGTCCTGCCCCTGTTGAGGTGTTTGGTCTGTGCACTTGGCAGCAAAGCAGTGGTTGTGCTTTAGACATTTGTAAACGCTGTTGATCCCCCTCCATCATCTCAATGGCCAAAATTTCAGTGTCATTGGCATACCCCAACAAACGTCACCACACTGTGACGAGTCTTGTAATGGGGAATGATCTCCCCACTATCTGCCAGACAGGACACAGCATGCACGGAGTGCTCAGGGCAGGATTTATTGGGACTTTTTTATTCACAGTTGGTAGGGACCGGTGAACACCTACATATACAGTGGTCCCCTTGGGTGGGCTTGTTTCTGCACTGTGTTGGTTGCTGTCCGCAGGCACAAACCCTGTGAGGTTTCCCTAGGCATAAACTCCTCTGGGATCCTAATTTATTTGGTGCCCAAATATATTGTTAATCCTGTAGTTCTAGTTCACACCTTATAAACCTCTAGCCTTCTACTAAAGCAGAGCAAACTTCACACAAATGCTTGAGCTTGCTCTGTCCTCTGCATCTGCTATGTCTCTGTGTCTTACTACCTGGCTGCTCAAGCTGGAGTGCCTCAGGGTGGTGGGGTGCATCTGCAAATGGAGTGACATTCATTAGTGTCATTGGATTACAAAGTTCCACACATAGGAGATTGTAACATCCGTGTTGTACTCCAAATCTAATTAACAATATGATCTCAGGAAAATAGGCCATCTACAAAACTCAACCTGGAAAAGGTGCTGCATGTAGTTCAGCAAACTATCATAATATTCATTTTTTTCATTCTGTAAAGTCATAGATATTTGAGTGAAAAGACACAATAACCACCTATAACCACCTTCAACCTTAACCTATCTATCCCGACTACAGTACCTCAGGTGATATATTTGACATAGGTACTATACCCATTGATGTGTAGGTGGACATACTCTTCTTAACCATAGTCTACTTCCAGAGGATTAATAGTTTAATGACCAACAGAATACTCACAATACCTGTACTAGAACCATTCCATTGAAATAAAATACATAAAAATCCCTGCTAAACACGATAGTACTTAAACGTATACCCTGCATGGACTGCACTGTGATGAGTCTTGTAGCAGGATCAGAATTATAGGAAGCTAATTATACTTCCTTCAGGTGAAATCAGCTTCTCATTTCTAAATGTACCTACAGCCAATGTACCCAGTTATATATCAGCTGTACTTCTCAGGTGAAATCAGCAGCCCACCACATATAAGTCCCACTATGCACTAGCTTCAAGACCATTCATTCCCCCTAAACTCATAGCACAACTTCCACCTTCATACCTTTGGCTCACTTTAGGGCAAACATAATACAAGTCAAAGAATGTAATCCATTTATTTAATAAACAAAAATTCTTTTGGGGTAAAAGAGGATGACAAAAATAGTTTTGCATGAATTATACAATTCTGTGTAATTGTAATATCCTTTTATTCCAAAAGTTAGGTCTCCTTGATGTTTCAAATCCTTCCTTTGCTTCTAGTCAAATTTTGTTTATATTCACTTTTGATTTTCCTGTAACATTTCTTCTCAGATTAAATTCCTGCTGATTATCAGAAATATTATTTTCCCTTTAATCAACGTGCAGGTTATCTCTAAGTCAGTTTTCAGATCAACCAAACAGGCTGTGCTTTTTCAATCTTTCACACAGTGAGGTATATTTTGAAGACAGCATCATTGCATCTGTCCAGAATGATTTCCAGTTCCTTGATATCCTTTTAGTATTATAGAAATTAATTCTGGACAAAGAATTTCAATAATAGTACCACTAATGATGCCTTACCATTTTTATCATGTCTTCTTGCTTGCAAATTAATTAAGGATCATGTTAGCTCACTGAAGGAAATCAGGCTCAACTGGTCGTCTACCATTATAGTCATTTGTTGTCAATCTTGAGACAGAATCATTGCTCTTAACAATAGCTTTTCTCATCTTACAAATAATCCTTGTTTCTAGATAGAAGTCCTTACACTTGGCTGCATTAAAACCTATGTTTGGATCTGATCTGACCTCTACAAGTGATCCAAGTCACTCTACAACTGACCTGTTCTCCGTATTATTTACCATTCTACCAATAGGTCACAACCAGTTCACTGATTAATTGAAAGTAAAAGGAAATAGATTTTTTTCTGTATAAATTATTTTAATGCATGAGGTCATGACCCAAAGCCCATTAGACTGACTGAAAGAATTTCTATTGAATTTGGGGAACTTCAGATGGGCTTCTGAGTCAGTTGCAGTTTTGCCATTTTAGGAATTGTTCTCATTCCAGGATAGAGCAGAATACATTACAGGCTTTCCTGACAGCTACAAAATTAATTTTTTTTAGTTTAGTCTAGGGGTTATTATTATTATTATTATTATTATTATTATTATTATTATTATTATTATTATTATTATTATTATTATTATCATTATTATCATTATTATTATTAATAATAATTTTATTGTGCCAGCAAAGAACACTCAGGCAGGATGTGGTCAAAAGCTGGCTTCAGAGCCCACACTGGAATTGAATTTAATGTTCAAACACTTAACAAGCTAATAGTCTATGCATCCAGTTTCTGGAATTATCTATATGCATGGTCTTAAAATGATCTCCATTTTCTAAAAGAGCAAATCTGTTGATTCAATTATCTTTCCTTAGTGACACTAATGAAAATCTTTATTTGATAATTCTGAATCAAAATGCAGACCGGTTGTCAATTTTGTCGTAAACTACAAAATTTTAGATTTTCATTCAAAGATGGTATGTACTTTTTAAAACACTGAATGATTTTCCTACATATTTTATAATCTTAAAACACTGAATAATGTAAATTGTCTATATTTCAAGTAACTCTAGGAATAGAATCAGTAATCCTTAATAGATGGGATTTTTTTTTTTTAAAGAATAGAGGTTTTCATTCAATTCCAGTTTCATAAACCTCAGTTTCTAATAGAAAGTGGAATGTATTTTATTTGAACCTGTCTTGACTATATGAGTTACAAACTAATTTTTTTTCAGTGACTGGTACTTGGTGTTTTTATGGGCAGCATCTAATACACAAAGTCCCTGATCTCAGTTTAGATTAAAGAACCAGTATAATAACTAATAATAATTTTTCAAGCAAAAATAATCTGTTAGAGAAATAAGGAGGGGTTACTTTCAGGTGAACATTCTTCAACATTGGCTTGAAGCCATCTTCAGCAGTCAGCTACAGATAGGTTTATTGGTCAGATGACTTTCAATGTAAACCACAAATTAAAATCCCAGTCTTGGAAATTTGTGTAACAATAAAATCGTGGTCCATGCTGACATCTAGACTGTTGTAAAGGAAAGCATGAATGTATGTGGACTTAAGAACTATAGCAATCTGCCTCAGGCCACAAGATATCACCCCAATTTTTTCCCCAAAATCATAAGTAGGGGGTTAAAAAAGCATTTACTATGTTCTTTCATTGATATTAAAGACATTACCTGCAATTTTCTCCCTCCCAGTGGCTAGAAACAGAATTTTCCTGCTAATTGTTGCCTATGTGTTTTGGCACACAAGGTTGTATCTTTCAATATCAAAGTAATTGAGTAAGCTAATTATACTGATACTAAAAGATTCAGTGGCTGTAGGCTTTCTTCAGTGTATTGTGTATTTATATCAGAAATGAAGCTTGTCTTGTCTGCTTGCTGTGCTGTGCATGGGTTCTTAACCTCCTGCTAAGATCCTAGCTATTGATTTGGGTTGGCTCTCTCTGTAGGTGCCTGGCATGTTGCCTTATTCTCACAAAGCAATAAATACCTATTTCTGAAAATTTGGACTTTTGCTGGTACTTTCAGATGGCCACCAGAAGCACATCTTTACTGGTTGACTGAGAATACTGCCTTAATATAGGGACTTAAAATCTGTAAATTGCAAGTGGCATACAGCAATTTGAGCAAAGGCAGTAGATGTTCTGCCCTTTGCTGAAAAGTGGGTGGTAGCATCCTGACTTGAAGTTGATAGCTTGTTGCCTGTGGAATTTATTGAAACTTCCTATGTTCTTTTCTTCCAACGGTTTTAAACCTTTTTCAGAAGGATTTACATATCAAAGGATAACTAAGTTTTACATGGTGTCTTGTGTAATAAATTCAATATATGGGTATCACTGTGTGAGCTGTTTCCCTATTGCACTGATAATTTGCAGTAAGCATTTTTTTTGTTGTCATTGTTGTTTTTTTTT
>VXAY01003846.1:1320833-1345402 GCA_013399855.1 Oxyruncus cristatus | reverse complement strand
GGGAGGCCCTTCTGCCTCACTCACATCATGGCTCCGAATTTCTTTCTGCGCCACACACAACTACAACCCTTCTTTTTCGGTTTGTGTTAAATATGTAATTCGTAGAGACGTGAGAGAAGTCTCCAACTGGCTACCTAGCCAGAATTTCACCTAGAATCAACCATCTTCTACTCTAATACTGAGGGGGATGGGCTAAACCATGACACCAGAAAATATTAATGAAAACATCTGTGAAGATTACTATTTTCATGGGAAAGTAAATAATTTCAGAGAAAAAACCCTCCAGAAATTAAGTATATTTTGCAGATTTCAGTAACCATGAAAGAAAAAAACCAACCGTGAATTAAAACTTAAGAAATTTTTGATGGTGTGAAATAGCCACTAACGGAGTTTGGGCACTGTGCTGCAGTGATGTCATCCTGTTTCTTTCTCCATGTTGTGACTCATTTTATAATGTGTACTGGCCCTGAGAAAACTGTGTTAAAACCTCACATGCACTTATCTTTACTCGACCTCTTTGAAATGCAGCCACCAAAACAGTAACTATTTATGTGTATGTCAAAGATTTGTGCTAACAGTTTTTTGATTGAGATTTGATGATTTATTCCTATCATTGGGTACTCTGTTAGAGACGTGTTTGAGGTATGGTATGCTTGGGATGTGATTACACTTTGAAGTCATTAGTATTTTAGGGGGAGGAATGTAAAGAGGCAGATGTGCTGAAGCTGTATGTGGTATCACTGACAGAGAGGTGGTAGCCCATGGTACTGAAAGACTCCAAAAGTACAAGCTGAACTGAAGACACAGACAATGTAGTTAGAAAGGTTGTTGCAGACACCTCTTTCATGAGTCAGGCCTAGGAGGTCTGATGTGAAGTACAGTGCTGGGTAGATCACATGTAGTTGCTTGCCCGTCATGGAACGTGGTTGGACCTCCACTGGTTGCCCTGCTACAATGAGGTCTTCAGTCAGGGAAGCGCGTGAGATATTGCAGATTTGCCACAGGTCGCAGATGTTCCCATATGAAATGATGGTATTATGTTCTGTAATTATTTAAAAAACTGGATGTAAAAAAAATACAGCAATTTGTTTTTTCTAGTGGATCCTCATGCATTTTTTTCTTGTATACCTAAACCTGTGCAAAAAGTAACCATTTAGCTGCATAATCTTTGACTGCTAGCATTGCTCTTCAAGGCACTCTCCTTTGGGTAAACATTCTTTGCCCTTAATCTAAGGCTTAGTCAGTGCTAGAAAGGTCTGGCTGGAAGAATAATGCAGCCATTATTCCTAATATGAGTACAATTTCCATCTCCAGAAAGCATTTTATCTGTATAGTTCATGCTGATAAAATAGGTAAACCACAAGCAGATCGCTATGTTTTATCAGTTATCCATTTAGTTAAAGTGTTTGGTAATTCAAAAAAGTTGTTACATAATCAAACTAAAGGTTTTGAGTGTTGTCTTAGCTCTCAGCTTAAGACAATTATTCACTGCTGGCCTGACTTTTTATCATTAATATATACTGTGTTCAGTTGGTCTGTTAAAGATAAGTCGCATGATACTAGCTCCTGTATTCCTTGGATGGCACATGATGAAGACTAACCCACCTTGCACATATGTACTCAGGGCAAATAAAAATAGCTAATATACTGAAAAAAGATTAATTTTATTTTCTATTGCACAGCTTGAATTCTTCCCCATTCAATGTGTGACAAAACAAATCCTAGTTTGTGACTGCTAAGTCCAAAAAGTGCAAATTCAGTTTTCACTTAATTTATTAAGCAACTCTGAAATAATACTCTCCTACACTGTAAAACCAGAATGCGCTAATATAGCTTACTTTGTTGCTACTCCAAAAAAGTACCAGGTATTTTTCATCTTCTTATCTTTATCAAACTGTAAGAATTTTTTTTCAATCCTAGATCATATAGAGTCTCCTTTCAGAACCTGCTGATTGACAACAGCAGCTTTGTTAAGGCAACGTAAATGTCATGAAATGTTTTGTTCTACTGCAGACACTGGCAAATAATTGGCATCTGTTTTCTGTTGTCTAGCTGCCATTCTGTTTTCTGAAACAGAAGCTTCCATTTCTCATTTAATTTCTTGTTGAATTCAGTCTCTTATGGGATTGAAAAAGTTGTTAGAAAAAAAATATAAAACATTCTGTTAAAGGAAACCTAAATAGTTTCATAGTGATTTCCATCTAATTAATTATTCAGACTGCTTGGAATTTCTTAAAATAAACCAAATAAAATTCAAGAATGTTTATCTTGACAACTGTAAAATTCTTCAGCTGAATAATATAATTACTTCTGTGTTTGTCTGGATATTCTTTATAGATTCTATTGGAATTCAGTCACTTTTGTCATCAGCTTTACTGTTTTGCAAAATACAGCATAATTTCTGTGTATACAGTAGGAAATTTTTCAATTGTATACAACTATTGGCTAACAGGATATAAAATAATTATCAAAATATATATTCAAGTCCTTAATGCTTTATGCAGATAAAATAGTACTCTGACTTTAGGAATTTTTTTGGCTAAGCATATGACATTAAAACTCATTAACATGCTCTCAAATATATTGCCAGAGTGGTAATAAAATCAACATCTTCTAATTTTTATATTGAAACTAAGCCAAAGTGCATTTGATCTTGTGACTACTTAGCAGTGTGTATGATACTTAAAATTTCAACATAAATGCTCAATAAAAATATAATCTCTTTATTAAGTGAAGACAATATTGCATCTTTGATTGTGAACCAATGTTGTTCAACTACATAAGCAAAAGGCATGATAAAGGACTAAGGATCAGGGACCTGGATAAGACAAGAGATGAGCTTTCGCTTTCACACTTAATGTTTCTGTAGTTTATCATAAGATACCAAATAACACACAGAAAGTTAGTTCCAGTTTTTATACTTACTCTTTGCCACTAAAGTCTCAATAGTCATTAAGTTTATGGGAAATATTTACCTAGAGTAATGTAAAAATCAGATACATTTTCTACATTGTTTCAGATCAGACCAGCATACAGTACATTAACAGTGGAATCTGCCCACAACACACTCCAGTAAAATTCAAATTCTACAGTTTTACAAAATGAGTTACAAATTTCTTCACTGCTGTGAAATGAAGAAGATACGGTTTTAGATAATGTGAATCTGTGATTATTTATAAGCAGTATAAATTAAATACATAAGTATTTTGAAGATAAAAATGCATATATAAACACAAACATTTGCTTCCAGAGCCCTGAATCTGCAAGATTATTTATGTGGGATAAACTAAAATTTGTTGTGGAATCGTTGTCTTTTCATATGAGTGACATATGTGTGAGATATTTCTGTCTCAATCCTATCCCATACCCTGTGTAAATTACTAGGTTTTTTTACTGTCTAGTTGCTAGCAGATTTAGAAGCCAAATCACTGCAGATCTTTAAAAGATACTTTACCACAATATTACAATTGGGGCCTAGGACTGATAAGGTAGTGAGGTGTAGGAAAAAAGAACAGTTACTGCCTCAACCAGAGAGCTTTGATGTTAGCAGGAAAATGTGGTAAGTTTTGTTTTGTAGAGCCTTTATTAACTGCACCATTTATGAGCAAAATGGCAATAATTTAATTTACAACGCTGTGAATCCGTATCACTGAAATAATGAAGTCTTGCTGAAATAATTCTCACTCTCTCCTAAACCTTGCTATTATGATTTTGGTCAAAAATAATTGGCTGAGGCCTCATTTCAACATTACAGTTAGTTACCCAGCATTCTCAGATTTGACCTTTTTCATCAGCCTCAGTTGCTGTTCCTAGTTTGACTGTATGCTTACCTCTCTCATCCTATTTTACTTCCTTCTCTGTTAAAAAAATCCATTAGACAATCCTTATGCTCTGTGCCAAATAAATTCTTCATGAAATACTGTCTATAATATTTTCAACTCTTGTAGCAGAATGTAACCTGCATTGTTTCAAGCTGATTTGATATTTTGAGAAATTTTCATATGTTTTGCTATTGTGATTGAACATTAAGAAGAACAGTGAAGGAAAATAAAACAACTTAGTTCTGAAGAACGAACAAGTGCTTCTTCCATTTTTTATAGAATTTTTTGAATATATCATGCCTTGCTGCTTCTGTATGACACCTGGAGAAGAGTTGCCTATATTTTTTATTTAAACTTTCCAAACTGATCTACTAAAAAAAAGTGTTTTGTGACCTTTTAACATTCATGGCTGCAACACTATTGCCACTGTGATAGTGATTCTCTACTGTGATTTATAGCAAGCAGTTTTCAAACTCTTGTCAAAGCATAAGCATATTGCTACCATTCTCTCTATCATGGAAACAGCTACTACCAAGCATTGTCCAGGGACTCCAACATAAAAAAGATGAGGATGAATTGAAGTGAGTTCAGAGGAGGGCCATGAAGATGATGAGAAGGCTGAAGCACCTCTCCTATGAAGACAGGCTGAGAGAGTTGGGGTTGTTCAGCCTGGAGAAGAGAAGAGTCTGGGGAGACCTTATAGCACTTTCCAACACCTAAAGGGGGCCTAAAAGAAAGCTGGAGAGTGACTTGTAACAAGAGCATATAGTGATAGGACAAGGGGTAATGGTTTCTAACGGAGAGAGCGCAGGTTTAGATTAGATATTAGGAAGAAATTCTTCACTATGAGAGTGGTGAAGCACTGGCACAGGTTCCCCAGAGAAACAGTGGCTGCCCCATCCCTGGAAGTTTTCCTGGCCAGGCTGGATGGGGCTTTGAGCAACCTGTCTTAGTGGAAGTTGTCCCTGCACGTAGCAAGGAGGTTAGAACTAATGATCTTTATGATCCCTTCCAACCTGAACCATTTTGTGATTCTATGATTCTATAAGCATTACGAAGTTTAGCCTGTAGCAAAATCTTATTCTGTGTGAATGCGCTGGCCAACTGAAGTTTGCACAGTCACATTTTTCTATGAAGTGCAAATAATGCAAGGAAACTGTTGCTATCCTGTGACTCAATAACCATTAAGCTGCAGTATACACTTAAAGATGTATAGTGCTCAGCATAATTCAGTGAAAAGGAGAAAGGTTTTCATATTTCTTTAGTTTATTGTAGTAGAACTGGTTCTACTAAATAAATTTTTGGGTGTCGTTACCTAAATTTTACTTTGTAAACAGTTTCAGGAAAACTGTTTTCATAATACAGAACCTAAGAATTCCTGAACTTACGTTGGAATGCTGTTCGGATGTATACTGAAGTTCTTCTCGTAGTAATTTTTTTTTTCCCATGGAAAATATTACAGTCCTACATTATCTTAGAAATTAATTATATTAATACCCCTAATATTTCCTTTTTTTGAATTAGCTCAATGGAACTCTTATTTAGCATGGTATATATACCATACTATATCGCATGGTCTTAGAAAATTCTGTTTATTCATCTACCTTCCCTTCTTCAAGGACGGAGTCTTATGACATCTAAATCTCTCATTAGGTTTATGGCCATATTTCTTCCTGAGAAGTAGGGTTATCTGTGGTTCATGTGAAACAGTAAGTTCACTAGGATCAAGAACTAGAATCTCCATGAGAAGTATGCAACTACGACGAAATGTACCTTTAACATTGAAATAGTTCAAGGTAAAATGCTTCTGGTGATTTTGAGAAATCTGAAAACAAAAAAAATTCTGCACTTTCACTCCCTCAGATTGAAGTGAACTGTTTTATTTTTGAGGTTTCTCTACTTCATTTTAGTTTATTGTTATTATTATTATTATTATTAGACAGGTTATTAATTCCTTCTACCACCTAAAATGACTGATTTCTGCCTCCAGGTAAATTGTTTCCTTTTCTGATGTCTTTTTCTTGTAGATCAGAGTTCCAATACGGCCATGCTTTTGAAAGGGAAGCACCAAATGCACAGCTCATTTATCAAGGCAGAAGTGTTTAACTATGACCTTAAGCACATGCTGCTGCTTGTTAGTTTAACTGAAGCTACACAAACATGATAAAAGGTAACTGACCTTTATTCTGTGCTCTAGATATCTGTTTGATGATGGTCTCACTTTGTCCAGAGGTTTAACAAGTGTTTACTTTTTAACTAACTCTCTGATTACATGATCCTCTTTTCCCTCACTCTCTTCCTTCATCATATGATACAGCTTTTTCTTAAATCTCTGACATTTCAAGTGAGGGTCACTGTATTTACGCAGTGCCAAGAACTAGGAACAGTCTTATGTGCTGAGTGTGCTCTTCCCCATTGTTCTGCAAATTAGTCAACAAGAAACCAAATAGTGATAATGTGTTGTTATGATTAAGGTTAATAAGCTACTGATTATCTCCATAGACTACTGTTCAGACACGTTATTTAAATGGATTGCTTTTTTGAACTAGTTGATAAAGGATCCAAATTTCCCCCTGTTGTGATAAAAGGTGTTGTAAGCCTTTAGAGAGATAGGGAAACATTACACAACAGGAACAGTTTACTCTGTCCAATACATTTCAAATTTATCTTATGGTGACAGTAGCACACTATAGCTCCAGGAAGCTTTGTCTGGTGACAAAAGGATGCTCCTCTATGTCTCTGAGACTAAGTCATTTGAAAAAAACACTTCTGTCAGGAAACATATTGTTACCTTTCTGGTGTGTGCAACAAATTTAACAAGTTTTGATGTTCATTTAACCATGTTCTCTAAGCTTAATCGACATGCAAGGCCACTAGTTTTATGTAATCTGGACTTTACTACCATGAACTGAGTACCTCAAGTCAACCATCTTTCAATAAAACCACTAAAGATAAAACAGTTTAAAAACTTTCAAAAAAACCCAACCCCAAACGCAGCCAACAAGACTAACTATAATTTTAGCTGAGTCTTTGTCAAAACTGACACCCTGAAAAAACACTTCCTAACCTTCAAAATTCACAAAAGTTTTTGAAAGAATAAGCTTAAAAGAGCACCAGCAACCTATATATTCATAGGATACATGAATTTCATATCAGACATAGATTTTTCTTTTTAAATTATTTTTTTGGCCCAGTAGTAGTTTTACAAATAATTTTAGATCATTTTCATTTTCAAAAACACTTATCAGAACAATTTTTTCTTCTTTACACTTTTTTCTTCCCTAGCGCTTGAAGAGGACACTTTGAAATATTCAGTAAAATCTAGACTTCTCCTAATGACAATGCTTCATGCTATATTTTTCATTAGCTCCAGGAAAAAAACAATACAAGAACTTGAAAAGCTTTCTCTGACTTTTTAGCTGAGTGTTCTAAGGGCTACCAACTGGGTCATTACTGACAAGCTTGTATTTTTAGGCTTTATCACGCTGGTTGGCACTCACATACCCCAAAGAAGAGGAGCTGAACATTGAGCTAAGAAAGGGCCCTTGTTCTGCCAAAGAAAGCAAGGTACATGGTGCAAAAGTGCTTTGACAATCAATTATTAAGAATCCAGAGATGACAACCCATATACATGCATGTAAATCAATAACCTTTGAGCATTTAATCCCCAGGGATCACAGCAGACAGCGGCAGAAAGGATCAAGGTCAGGGATAATGAAGTCAAAGTGATGGTGAAGACCAAATACAATCTAGTCTACCCCTAAGAAAGGAAACCTTGCAGTGACTTCATTAAACTGTAGCGTACCATGTGATACCACATGAAAAAAGATAAATTAAATTTTGAAGTTCATTTCTTGTGTTTGTTTAGAGAAGTCCATCTTGTTCAGTTCATGCATGTAAATTACTAAGCCCTAAAGTTCCAACCATTTATTTTTCAAATATCTCTTACTTATTTTTCCATAACCAGCTCCACAAGACATAAATATGAAGTCATTCAAAAAATAGAAAAAAATGGAATTCTAATATTTGGCTAACAAACTATTTTTTAGGCATACAGGCAAATCCAGGTTTCATCACTGTATCACAGGGTATTTGTGTGAGAGAGAATTAGTACGATAACTAGTTACCTTGTGCATTTTTAAGGTGGGGTGAAATTCTTATTTATGCTGAGTGAAATTGGAAATAAAATATTTTACTGTTAGTACCTGAATGCAAAATTAAATTTCAAGAGCTGATGCTGCAAATACTCAATTGTGCATGTGTAACATGGGCACTTCAATAAATAATATGGTACAATATGTGTCTCAGATGTCTCTCCTACTTAGGCAATTTATTAAATATATATATATCAACCTATATAGAATAATTACCCTGACAACCTACTGTGATCATTGAAATGATCATTATTACAGTTAAGATAAATAAATATTCTTTTTAAAACCTCAGTCCAAAATTCATAGGAGAAAATTATGGCTGCAGAATTCACATGCTGGCAAGAATTCTGGAAATTATATACCAGGTGTACACAAGCTGCATTTTCACTCACAGTACTTCAAAAAAAATGTAGTCCTTTAGAATGTCACTCTCTAGATTAGGAGTAAAATTAGGCCTTAAAATATATCAGACAGATATAAGCAAGCAACCTATCTTTTTCAATATTTCTCCCTTTCATTTCCTCTGGAAAAAAATAGGATTTCATATAACAAATCTGAAAACTTGTTTAAAAACTCAAATGAAAGCAACTCTTTTGTAATTTAGAAAATACAAATTAAACAACATTGTTTAAAAAGAAGAAAGTAGTGTGATATCACTGTGAGAAGATTAAAGACACTCAGTGTTGTGTGACTTACCCACAGAATCCCAGAATCACAGAATATGGTGAGTTGAAAGGGACCCACAAGGATCATCGAGTCCAGCTCGTAGCCCTGCATAGGACCATCCCCAAGATTCACACCATCTGCCTGAGAGTATCATCCAAATGCTTCTTGAACTCTGTCAGGCTTGGTGCTGTGACCACTTTCCTGGGGAGCCTGTTCCAGTGCCCAAACACCCTCTGGGGAAAGAACCTTTTTCTAATATGCAATCTAAACCTCCCCTGATACAATTTCAGGCCATTCCCTTGGATCCTGTCACTGGCACCACAGAGAAGAGATCAGCGCCTGCCCCTCCTCTTCCCCTCATGGGGAAGTTGTAACTGCAGTGAGGTCTCTCCTCAGTCTCCTCTTCTCCAGGCTGAACAGACCAAGTGACCTCAGCTGCTCCTCATAAGGCTTCGCCTCAAGGCCCTTCACTATCTTTGTTGTCCTCCTCTGTACACTCTTCAACAGCTTAAATAAATTCTTATACTGTGGTGCCCAAAACTGCCACAATATTCAAGGCAAGGCCACCCCAGAGCAGAGCAGAGCAGGACAATCCCCTCCCTCGACCGACTGGTGATGCTTTGCCTGATGCCCCCCAGGACACGGTTGTCCCTCCTGGCTGCCAGGGCACTGCTGACTCAGATTCAGCTTGCCGTAGACCAGGATGTCAAAATGCAGTGTTGAAGTGTTCTACCATGTCAGACAAGTCATGTCTGTTCCTTGTAAGAGCAATACATCCTGAGACGTTAAATACAAAGGTGTGAACTCTAAATCAGGATTTTCTATAAAATGCTATGGGCTGAGAGAATAATTTGGAGTAGGATCATTACATGTTCATTATGTTCTTACACTTTTTCAAATAAGTAGCCACTGTTAGTTGCTGGTAAATTTGAGAGATTGGACTACTTGTCTCCCTTTGAGTTCCTGATTGACTACAGCCTTTCAGGACTTTTCTTGTCACAGGCCATAGACAGTACAAATGCAACTTGGAAGCACTGAACCACCACTTTTGTTTGCATGGGCAGATTTTGAGTGTCCTTGTGGTGGGAATTGAAGCACCTCCTCCCTTGAAAGCCCTCTTTCTGTAAGGCGTGAAAAGAGAACAGAAGAAGACAAACCTACTGCTTGGGCACACTGGGGATATAAACTCCTGAAGTATTTCAGAGCTGCTCCCTGGAACAAAAGGGGAGCAGGGAAAGAATGTCTCTCAGGAGTCATAATTCATGTTCCAATCTGCTTATTGAATGGGGCAGCTCCTTGAAAGATTCATAGATTTTAAGGTCATTTATGATTGTCTTGCCAGGCTTGTGTGACACAAGCCATAGAATTTCATCCCTCCAGTGTTGCTTTCCAACCCATTAGGATTATATATTACTCCAAGTATATATATATACTTAATGATTCTCCAGTAATAAGAGAAATAAAAATTTAATGGCCATAAACAGAGCAACTTTTCTGGGGCTACTGAAGACCAGACAGCGTAGCGTTGTTTGTCAAGTTTTACGTCATTTGAGAGGAAAAACATATACCTAAAAATACTTTGAATGCTCCTGGCAGGCTTTCTTTGTGTAAATTGAAGGCAGTGAAGGGAAACAAAGCAGCCTGTCCTATTATCTTTCTATTTAGGGGAAGAGTATCCATTTCCCCATCTGTGCTGGAAGTACCCTTTGCTTAGTTGCTGCCACAGATGTAAGCAAAGGGGCACAGAGAAGGAGCAGAAGTGGCAGTATTATCATTGTAGAAGATGAATGTAGTGGCACTTCTAATTTATTTAGTATTCAGGATTTCGACTTTAATTAGGATTCTTTTGTCACATCATTCATCAAATGCACTTGAAAGAGATGGAAATTAACACCAAAGTTTCTGTTGCCTCAGGCATGCTTTCAGTACTTCTACTCGTTTTGGTTTATTGTTGTTTAGTTCAGTGAAATAGTTTACTTATGATCGTTCACTTAGCTGTAACTGAGTTTCAAAAGGGGTAGAATGAATACATGCTCTTTAAAGGTGCTGGTTTTTGAAGCCCCTGTAGTTCTTAATACTTCTTTTATTAAAAAAAAAAAACCAACAAAACAAAACTAAACTATTTTTCTCTCTCTTTTTCTTTTTTTTATGATTGATTTCTGGGTTGTATAATGTTTGACTTCTGAGTTGTATAATGTAACACTGTATACCCGTTTTCATGCTAAGTCATTATTTACACTTTTGTTACTGCTAGAATGCTAGTAAGTCACAGACTATTACTTATAAACTGCACTTGTGTTTAGATGAAATGATATTTGCTGAAATAATTTCGTTTAGGATGAAGCTCAGCAATAATACTGTCTTCATGGGGAAAAGTTTGTATTAAATACTTCAGTTCCATGCCATTGTACAATTTACACTGTTCTGGCACAACAGCAGCTGCATTGATATATGGTGCTCCTTACATGCAGAACTTCCAGTTCACATAGCAAGAGTCCAACCAGACATTTGAATGAAAAGACTGTGAACCTATATTAAAGTTTGAGGTTACACAACATATCAGCAAGCTTACTGCTGTCAGCACAGAAGTCATTAGCCTATGTCCAAAACTCAAGCTTAGTTTAAAATCAAAAGGTTTATTAAGCAAGTATTCCCAGGAGTTCTGTGATTACTGAAGCCTGGTATGTGGTGCCTGTGGAGATGAACTGCATAGTCTAAGCAAGTGTAAATTCTGACTGCAGGTTTTCCTGCAGTTTTGGATTTTGAAATTTTTCTCTTCTGGATTAACCAGTGTACAGTCAGATGTGTAATTTTATGTAGTTTTTCCATAAGTAGTATCCCTTTCTCTCTCTCTCTCTCTCTCTCTTTCTCTCTCTCTCTCTCTCCCTCTCTCTCTCTCTCTCTCTCAATCTCTCTCTCCCCCCCTCATTTTTAAGTTTTTTTTCTCCCCTCTTTTCAATATGTACCTGAAAATGGATGAAGAAGTAGAAACTTTTCCACATACCCACTCCCACATAATTTTTCATAGGAAATGTTGCTAATACCCAACTGGTAATATTTTTGCAGTATTTAAAACTGTCACACTTATTACCAAACCTTTAAAATAGGTCTGGAATATACTTCCAACTTTTCATCTACATTAGAGGAGCTAGAAATTGCATTACAAAAAGGCAGACATTCTATTAGAAAGCATTTGATGCTGCATGTTGGAATTGTACTGAAAAGTTATAACAATCACAAGCCTAAAACACAGTCAGTGCTTTGAATTTAAAGATTGATTTCTATTCGACAAAATGTTTAGCACACTTTTTAAAGGAGCTGTAAAATGATAAATAAGATTTGAGAAAAATAGATTTGAGAAAATCTGCCCATCTACCTCTTGGTTGAATCAACTAAATATTTCAACTAACATAAGTGGGAACAAGACCAAACTCCTTAGAGGTTTCTGAACTCTACCAAAGAAACCATCTTTCAAATATGAGAAAATAACGAGTTTCAGGGCCCTTTCTTTGCCCTGACTGACTTCTGCAGTATATAAACCCTGATGTATAACACAATATTTCTAAGAACTCAAAATATACATTTTAATTATAATGCAACTAAAACTAATAGTCTACATCTTTGAGCAAATTCAGCTAGTTACAGATTGTTTCAAATAACTTGTACACTGAAACACAATTATTTTGGTGAAATAATTATGGAATTTAGTCTTGAGGAAAAACCTTGGCAACAGAAATTGCAATGGTGGCTAAAAGATCCCTTTTATAATAGGACATTACAAAAGCAGACTTTGTGGATGCCTAAAGCCAGTTGTGAGTATAAATAAACTGTAGCTCTGAGAATATTATCTATGCCTTGTACTTCAGAGCTGTCAGTCAGTATTTTTGATCATTAGCCATCTGTGATTATCTTAATTTTTGCCAGCAGGAGAAGGAACTCTTTTCCACCAGGGAGCTCTGTTATTACAATATAATTTATATGTAAAGAGCTCATTTCATTAGAGGGAAAAAATTTTACATAGGTTTGGTGGGGGTTTTTTTAGTTTAAAAGAAACTTTTAACATTATTTATTTTGCTTTTTTTAAAAAAATTATATTATTGGCATGGTCCATGTAAAAGCAATTTACATCATATTTATGGGTTAACAATAATTTTGTGTCTTTATTCCAGTTTTTGTTTAGCATCCATTATGGAAGATATATAAACTGAGCCAATCATGGACCTCAAGTATTTAACTAGAGAAATTAGTATTTTTCAGTTTCACTCAAAATTATTTTATTTTAGACCCTAACTATGTCATTACCATATGCCAGTTAAAATCCTTAAAGGGTCATTTTGGATTTTCCTCCCATCAGTCTGTTGAAAGAATTATTTTACAATGACCTTGTTTTTAGAATGAATACTTGCTGAAATTAAAATGCTGCATTTCCCTTATTTACTGAAATGAAACTGCTCATTGTTCTAGTACAAAGACCTCTTTTTATTGGTGTTGCAAATGCTGACATTATAAACTGAGTAAGTTGGTTCAGAAGACCAGTAAGATAAAACTATGTAATTTATAAACTTTACTTGGCTAATTCTGATTTTTTTTTCAAGCTATCCCAGTTTGTCAGTGGTGCCAAGTTATCTGTTTTCACTATTTTTGGCCTCAGGTCTTTGAGGTCTTAAAATTGGAAAGTATTCAGATGACCTTTGAAATAAATCTGAATCAGTATGAGCGTCAACACATGATGCCTATGTTTAATATCCTCAAAAGGCTATGGAGTTCTTTGTATATTGAGAATAGTTCCTGTGTTTTTATCTGTGTACACACAACTTCTGCTACAAACACCATAACTGTTCTACAAATAATATCTGTAATTTTATTTCTTCTCCCACAGATCTGCAAGGAGCCAGTTATAAAAGCAATGAAGATTTACTACTGCACACAAATTGCCTTTTTTTGGTAAGCTTTAATAACTAAGCTTTGAGGCTGTGACTACATTAAGTTCTCTAACTTAAATTATGTATTTGACTTCTGAAATTTGAATCAATTCCATGATCTAACATAGAAGGTCAGAGGCACAGTCACTGTCAATTGTACACATATTTCAGTTTTTACAGAGCGTTTCTGGTTTACTCTGTCTGATCACATGCATTTATGACGTACAGATATGCTGCAGATAATGGCTCTTCCAACATCTTTAATCAGTAGGATGAGGTGTATTTTAGTAAGCAGTGTGAGAATTAGCTGTAAAAGCTCTCTAATTAAAAGAAAAATGCATTGTGAGGACATACAATTTCTCTATATATTTATATTAAGAGGCAAACAGCAAGAAGGAAAAAGATATATTTAAATAGAAAGAAAATTTTAATGTAATATTTAGTTCCTTATGCTATCAATTACAATCAGACTCAATGTTCAGATCTTTCAATCCCAGCTATCATGCATTTGCACATACGTATCACATTACTATTGTACCAACTGATTCTTCACAAGGAAATTCCTAAGCAACAACAGTGATGGAAAAGATTTATTTTTCGCACTCCTCGTTCTCTTTTTTGAGGTCTAGTAAGGGATTTGTTTTTTAGCATTTTCAATGCTGTGTAATACAAGATTCTCTGTACATGTAGCAACCTACATGATAAGTGAAATTCAACAGGAGTAAATATGTGAGGCAAATGACCTGTCTTGAGTACCTGATGACCATGCTGCAAATAATGAAGTGGGATGTAGGGAGATCAGTTACCTCAGGCTAGCTCTTGTCCAGTCCCAGGAAATGAGAGCTCTCCTGGACCTTCATCTTTAAGTCAGTTTTGTTCAGAAGGGGCCAAATCCATTACACAATTCACAGCAAGGTAAAGAGGAACAGCTGGGACAATCACTTCAAATATGCAAGGGTGATATAATATAAAACACTAACGTAGATGCACGCCTTTGCTGAAATTGGCCAGTGAGTATGTTGGTATAAGGATAAAGTCATGTACACTTACGTCACAAGTATATACTATCATAAAAAGTGACAGGTGAAAGGTTTATGAAAATAACATTCTGTAAGCATCTTTGAACATATAAGTTTTTCATAAAATAAATTCTGAAAAATTGTAACAGCTTGTGACTTGTATAGCTAATGAAGTAACAGAAGATTTGAACAGTACAAGGTTTTCTACATTTTTTGACGAAACTGCCTTCATAAACTATCCTTGTTCTGTTAAACAATATGGGACAACTTAAAAGTAATTAATTCTTACCTCTTTATTGCCAAACTTGATTTGATTTGATTGGATTTGTATCTATTCTCATGTGGCTCCTGAAGCACTCATGAACTTTCATAATTCCAGTCTATCAGGACAAATCTGCAAGTAAAAAGCTCTCACTTTTATCAGCAGGTATTCAACAAATGGCAGGTGGCAAATAAACCACTTAATGAATTGTTTTAATTGTATTTCTCTCACATCTCCCAGAACTTGAGAAAGTTTTAGAAAGCTGGAGAGGAACCGGATGGGTTTATTTGCTGCTTTCGTTTAGTTCCAACACTGCTTTCAGAAATGACTTGATGATAAAATTTCACTGCCTTTCATGTATGGATAAAAAAGGGCATATTGTAGTGCAGTAGAGAGGTACATTACAATAAATATGAAAGCAAAGAGGTAAGTTTGCTAAAACAACTCAAGAATATGAAGAAGCTTTTAACCCAAGTCAGTTGACAAGAAGTGAGAATAAACTTCTCTTCTACTGAGCATTAAATAGAAATTTAAGTTAACAGGTTTAGCTGTGGCTATATTTTCTGCCATTTGTTAATGTCATAGAATTATGTTAAGACAGTGCTCCAAGAAAATAATTAACTGGAAGGTTCAGTATTCAGCTCAAAAACTTTTTTTCTTCATACCCTTGTTCTTAGATGTTCCTTGTTTCATGTGACAAAGGGAGTACAGAAGAGAGCGCATATTAATGACTATCTGAGGCTGGGCTGGAGATTCTAAACCAGAGTGAAAATTCTTCAGTGAATGAAACTGCTGAAGTTTCTTACACATAATCTTTGTCTATGGCTGCAGCAATTTTGAAATCCCAATTAATTTCAAAATAATCATATTTAATTTCTTTATTTTCATGGATCTCTAGATTTGGCAAACTTAGACTGTGATATATCAACTGTTTTTATGGGAACATGTGAAGGAATGTTTTGGTGTACAGTCATAGCAAGAAGCTTTATTGTGTAATACTCTCAATGCTGCTGAAGTATCTCCACAGTGCCATAAAGACTCGGTGTAGTCTGGAGAAATGAGCGGACTGAGAATCAAGAGATAGTTATTATGCACTATCCTTGTTTGATCTTCTTTGCAAAGTGAGGTGACATTAGTCGCCTGCTTGTTCCTAAGAAAACCATGCAAAGTCTTAGGCAGTAATATTAATTGCGATGAAGGAAAATTAAAGAAAATATGTGGATAAATGGATCAATTAAAAAAAGATTAAACTAGAACTGGACTTCTCTTCATTGTTCAGAATTAACATGGAGACAGTGAGACTGAAACCCATGTAATTTTTTGAATTGTAGTTGTCCAATATTGCACATCATGAATTTCTGCAACATGCAGTTGGCATTAGAGGGCATTTGAGAGTGCTTAAAAGGGAAATGAAGTACGCTTTAGAAGTTGTGTCTTTCAATACAAAGGCCAACACTTCAAGGCAACTTCGAGATTTTCCATGAAGACAAGAAAGGTGTTGGTTCTTTTCTTCCATATTTTTTTCTTCCACCCTTTCCCCACCCTAGCTTTACAGCTCTTCTCCATGTCTCCTACTCTATTGAATGTGTAGCCATACTATGTATTCTCCTGGGAGATATACTCCATTTGACTTTTTCTTAAGTGATGTTAATATTTTATGCATTTGTTTAAGATCGAACAATTACATTTTCTAGCCTTTAAACTTTAAATAAAAATCCTTAGAAAAATGGTTTTGCTGCAATTTGACTTGTCCATCCAGTGTTCATTTGCTTCATATGTCTCAGTTAACTGTTAGGTACGAAGGAAAGACCTGGGATTCCATATCCCACAAAAAGGTCACGAGAGAGAATTTCCAAAATGTTTCCAAAAACAGTTTCCAAAACTGTTGCCTAAAGAGACTGCAGAGAAAAAAGACTCCAGGCCAATTTAGTGTATAAGAGATCAGGTCCTTTAATGACTCCATAGGCCTAGAGGAATACATACCACACACACCTGCGCAGATAGTGGTTCTGTGATTTTATAATAAGGTCCATCCAATCCCAGATCTGTCCAGCCCCGGTTCTGCCCCATTCTGCCCCCCAACACCCCTGTTCTGGAACTGGGCCTGGGGGCATTTGGGACCCCTTCTTCCTCATCTTCATCTTCTTCAGAGCATGTACAGTCCTTGGAGTTCCTCCAAAGTTCTGGGTTTGGAGGTCGCTGTGTCTGTGTGATATCTTCTGGTGCAGGACTTATGGAGTTTTTCTATGATTCTACCTTGAAAAGAAGAATAAACACACTAATGGAATTTAGAGGGTTTTATTAAAGTCTACATTTATTACATAAGCTACATTAAAATCTACATTTATTATACAACTACTAAAATCTATTTCTTGATAAATCTTGACAGACAGGGTCTTCTTGCCTAGGTTCTGAGAGATGGATGGTGTGTGAAGAGATGAGGACTCACATGCTTCCTTTCCATTTTCATTTACAGGTATAAATAATCCCCTGAAGATGGAGTAGGGCTTCTCCTGGGATTCAAATGCTAACCTGGGACTCAGAAGAGAAGGTTTCCATATCCTGCTGTGCAACAGTCTTCTTGAGCAAGCAGTCTGATATTTATTTTCCTCATCTCTGACAAAGGCAGCTGTTCACTATATTCCAGGGATTTTGTTTAGACAAATGTACATAAATATTAATGTCCTTAAGAGGATTATATTTAAGATATACATATACAAGACTTTATCAAGATACCACTATATTTAATACTTTTAGCTAAAGACTGTAGCCTATATTCAAGACTGAGTTTATGGTGTTTACTATATTAGTAATTTTGCTTGACCATCTGTGAAAAAAAAATGAGTTATTACTCTAGAACTTAACAAGATACATTTATTCCTATGTTATAATAAATTAGGAAGTTTAGTTCCAAGGCCAGTAGCAAGCAAATGTATTATTTAAAAAGGAAAGAAAATACAGCCTGCTGGGCATTCATTTACTTAAAGGAGTACTTTTTTATTTATAGTTCTAGAAAAAATATTTTCTTGTAAAACATTCAGTAAATACTTTAAAGCATACAACAGTCATGCTTTCTGAAGGAAGGCAACAGAGTGACTACTCAAAGGAGAACTGAAGCAAGAAATATAAAGACATAATGGGAAAAATTCCTGCCATTGTAGTTCAAGGGGAAAGAGTCACCTTCAAAGGATAACTAAGAACTTTGTGGGACTGAAATCACCTTCAAGGGACACTGGGACATTTGGGTTCTGAATTTGTGTATCTCGATTTGTTATCTAAAGTTAGGTCATTATTTATCTGCTCATTTCCCCGCATCCCTGTTTTATTCTACTATTGCTTGAAAAATATCCAGCATGATATAACTTCATTAACTGTGATTCTCTTTTTTCTCCAAAATCCTCATGCTTTCCTCCTTCAAGTTTGTTGGTAACAGCTCCACTAACAAGTCACTGTGAAACCATTGCACAGATGTGTAGTCCGAAATGCTCAGAGTACTCAAGAACATGAGAATTATATGCTGTTTATGGCATAGTAGGAAGTTTTTAAAAAGTTTAAATTTCTTGCTTTTGTCTTTTTATTATCCTAGTGAGAAAAAGTAAGAAAAAACCAAACAAATCTACCACACCCTTTCCCACATTCCCTCTTTCAATATATCCTCAGCAAGACTACAATTCTCCAGAGCTGATTTTCCTAATAGAGTCCTCCCTGACTATGTTGGACAAATGTCATATCCCCTGGCTCTCTCCATCTTGTAATGAAAATAGACCTATTGCCAGCTACACTTTGCTGATTGCTGCATACCTGCTGCTAAGGATAATTTGTGCAGTGTAAATGAAGACTTCAGTAGCTGCTGTAGAAAAAAAAAAAAGCTACAGAAAGGGACTGCTATTCAGCACTCACATAAAACAGCCAATAAAGACGCAGTTCCGATTAGCTGAAAACGTGTAAAGTGTATAAAAGATCTTTTAGTCTTCACAATCTTAATTATACCAGACATCATACTTCAATGTTTCGACCTGAAAAATGAACCACATATATTTGCAACTTTTCATTTGTCTAATCCCATATCAAGAAATGGTGTGTATTTGTTTTCTTTGGTTTTCTGTCAAATATTTATTACTTGATTGCTTTCTATTGTTTGAAAGGAAGCAACAAAGGCATTTGCCAATGTTACTCTGCACAATATTGTGGCCATTAGGAATGCTGATGTTCATATTTGTTATTTGCCCCCAAATGTACTTTTAGGTAACCTCTTACCTCTGAAAAAGTCAATGAGACAGCAACATTACACGTGAGTAAGGCGTGAGACAATGGTGAGTTGGAGTAGGAGACTGAAATACTGGCAGTTCCAGAAAGCAAAGCTGTCTGCTGTGTATGACCTCAGATCCCCCTGGTTTGTCCCACCTCAGCTGTGCAGCATGTGCTGATGCCTTCTGTTTGTCCCATTCTTTGAGAACAATATGACACTCATGTGGGTGCAAGAGCATTTATATATTTTTCCCCATTCAGTGTTTGCAGGCAGATAGAGACAAGCATTATTTCTCCCTACTGAATGATTCCTGTTTTCTTTTAACTCCATTATCTTGGTACAGCCTGGGATTCAACTGGAAGGTACAGGGAGTAGAGGGGGAAACAGTCACTAAGAAGCTAACTATCTCTAAGGAAAGAGATTGTCCTGCTACTGAAAATCAGCTGAAAAATCTTAGATTAGGCATTCAGTGCACTTTCTAGACTAGCAATTCAGGTGTGTTTAGACAATTACATAACCTTTTACCTGCAGATGACACATACAGCTTTCATTTCTGTCTTCTGCAAAGAGAGAAAAGAACTGCACCAATAGCCAGTGTATTTCATATTCCTAATCACTCTATCCCTTTCTTAGTCTGATGAGCTGGGGTTCTCTCCATACACATTTTCTTTTTGTCTGTTCAGAGTAATATTCATGGCATCTGCTAATGCTGCCTGACAGCTAGTATTTCATCTTGATCCTCTGTAATTATCCTTCCAAATTTGTCTCTTTTCACATTTCTTACCAGCCTCCTCAACAAATTGTTTAGACATTGTAAAATTCTGGTCCTGCTTCCAAGTGATACTGCACTTTAACTTGACTAGACTCTCTCTCCTTCAATTGCTTTATCTCTTTTCACCTCCAAAGAAATTATAAGGTAATTCATAATGCTTTTTCTGAGATTTAAAAAAAAAAAATAATCCCCCTTACATATACCACTGACCAAACTGTAAACCTTTTGCTTACAGCAGCAGCTCACCAAAAAGAAAACAGATTCACAAAGCAGTCTGAAATGACCAAAACCTTCAGACTGCGTTCTGCAGGAAGAGAAGTGAAGCAAATGCTCCAGGTTATATTCCTGAAGGTTTTACTGAGCTCCCAGAGGACCTGAAAGATTCTGGAAGATCTGAAAGGCCCTAGTCTTTGGGAATTGATTGACTTCCTTGCTTTTCAGTCTGCAGCCCACTCAGCGAACAATGCTGAAAGATTTGTCAGACAATAAGACCCTCAGCTCCATCCTTCATTCATACTGCAGTGGGCCAAGCTGTGTTTGTGGGTTTTTCCAGTTAACTCTTGACTTTTCAACACATCAGAATTCATCAAAAGTTACTGAAGGATTTTGTTTCGTCAAAATAAGGGAATTTTTTACATTTATTGTGCAGTGTTTGCTGAGTTCTGGAAAGGGAACAAAGAACAGTTTGATTTGTTTCATGTGTCTTCCAGTGAGTAGCGCCCAGGAAGGATATCACTTCCAAAGCAGAGCTGTCAGCAGCATCACACCTGCATTGAATAATGGAGTGGTTTATGATTGTTTTTCAGGTTCTTCTGAAGTTTCCATAGTCCAGAAGGCTTGGAGTGTCATTTCATTGCACTGGATATAATTTCTGTTCAGCTATAATCACAGTTCTGGGAAACTTTGGGCCCTAGACCAGGGTTGTTCTCTTCACAGCCATGTCCGCTAATAAGAAGATTTTTGTTTTTCTGCTGGTGATGGAATGAAACCAGTCCCAAAGATGCAAAATAATAGTTTTCTTTTAGATTTACAACAGTTTTATATATCTCTTGAAGATTAAGTTAGGGAGACATTTTTAAAATGTATTAATAATACCAATAAAAATAAAAATAAACCAAAAATAATAATGAAACTAAGCCAGTGAGTTTTGCATGCATTGAGAGAAAAAGGACAGCAGCTGTCACTGCTGTTAAGAATAATTTGTATATTGTCTGACTTATTCTTCTGGGGTTATAAGTGTTGACAAGTTAACAGGAGGGCAAAGGTACATTTGGCTGTCAAGATTCTATTTTCTGCTTCTTGCTCTTCCAAAAAAGATTGATTGATTTGGTTTTAAAGAGTTCAGTTACATCACAGTGACAGAGTCTTCAGCATGAATTATAAGAGTAAAATAGTTTAAATTGTTTTTGTGTTGACAGGATCTTTGCACTCCAGGCAATCACTTTGTTTTCCTTACAGCTTTGCTCCTTAGCCACCCAAATGTGGAATGTCACTCAAACTTGTCGTACGTTTTTCTTGATGTTCCTTATTAGTCCCTACCACTCTTTTCAAGAATCTAACAAATGTGGATACCCTTTTGTCAGTCAGTTGCTCTGGTTGTTTTCCATTTTAAGCTTTCCCTCCTGATGCTGTGTTAAAGCAGTTTCTCAGTGGACATCAACTTTACTTTGTAAGATACCAGTTAAGCCTTTGAGTTATCACTAGTGTGATCATTTAATTAAATTACTGTAGACATCCCAAATGAAAATAACATATTTGAACTGCCACCCACAGTTTAATTTCAACTCGGTTCTAAATTTTTTTAAGGGAGTTAGGAAGTGATAATCCCACTAGGGGTCTTGCTGAGCTTGAGCTCTTTCTGAAAATGAAATTTAAATGTTTTCAAAATAAAATTTAGGTAATATCCAAATTACTGAGCATCTTTTACACACTGAACTGTCCCACTGAACCTTTCCAATCTCATCTCTTGCACATGCATTTTTAATCTCTGTTTTATCCCATCTTCTATACTCATGGTAGTATGGCATTCAAATTCATATGTGCATCATCTGTTATTTTAATATATACAGAGAACTGAGGTGAAATGATCAAAAGGAATGCACAAATAAAAGGATATAATCCAGAACTGAAGACATCCAAAAACAACGGTTTTCAGGCAAATTATATAGGATACAGGAAGACTCAGACATGATGTGATGACTTAGATTAGATTTCTGAATAAGGTCAGGACAAAGTTGCTTGGAAGCAAAAATTACAGAAGTTTTAAGTAAGTAACACTGTTTGGGTTTGTTCTGGTTTTCTTCTTGAACTTAATGGCTCCTCATGGAAAGTTTGAAAATGGATTGTGAAGTCATCACAACTAAATCATGAAAAACTCTTCTGTGCATATATAGGCCCTTATTAGTGAAATTATTAAACTGTGCTTAAGTCTCAATGATGTGAGTGAGTTTTAGCAAGCCCTTAGGCATCAAAGTAGCATAGACTAGTTAGTAGCAGAAATGCAGAGGTTATTGTCTTTTCTCAAAAACGGGACCTTAAAAGGCTAGGCTCTTTCAAAACTACATAGCCGGAAAGACATTTTCATCCCAGCAAAGTTTTACTCTTTGCAGCTGCGTTTTTGCTGATTCTCTGAAGTCAGAGTTAATTGATAGACAGTTTGCCCTGTGGACTTTAAATAACATACTGAAAATCTCTGTTTTGGGGAGAGGCGGGTTTAAAGTTAATTATTCCCCAAAATTACTTTTTCAAATGGAGTACTAGAGCTGGCAAAAAAAATATTGACATTGAATAAGAGTTTATTTCTGTGTTTTGTTTATTTCATTTTTTTTTTTGTCTAGTGTCTAAGACTCTGAAAGTTAAAGTCCTTTTCCTGAGATGGTATACCATTCTCGGCCATAATGAAATACAAGGCACTGATTAGTGTATCCTTTTTATTTTGGCTACCTGAGCTTCTCCAGTTCACTTTTCAAAGACAGATTAGAAATCTGGGTTAAGCAGGCACAATTCTTAAATAGGAACTGCTAATTATGGGATTTTGTTTTTGATCCCAGACTTTTTAGGCTTTTCAGCATTTCTGATCTGTAGTTTTATATTTGAGTGCAAACAGCTTTTTCATCCTTCATGTCTGTGACTCTCTTTTTTCTACTTGAAACCAGACTCTTTCTGAGCTGGAAGGCAGGTTTCATTGAACACCTGAGACTCTGCATTCTGACCTTCTAGTTAACTAATTGATCTAACATTTTTTCCCCATAGTGTCAGCATTTGTCTCTAACAGCTTGCAATTTTGCCCATTTCTTCTGTTTTTCTGACTTTTTAAACAATAATGCAATAATATTATGAACCAGATTAGAATCTATTTTCTTCATTCCTTTGCCTCTTATGGTAAATTATTTCCATATTTTTCAGTAACAGCTGCTTCTTGCTTCAAGGCAAGATTTGATTTCTATGGCAAATACCACAGCTTCCTGGAATGTTTTTCCCTTTTTTTTTTCTTTCTTTCCACTAAGCTTAAAGTGAAAATCCACATCAGTTGTTAGATATGCCCTGAAAATAAACCTCTGTAGATTTTCTTCTAGTTCATCTCAGGTTCCCTCTTTTTCCCCTCAACTCTCTGATCAGAAGGATATAAATTCTGCAACACACATAGATAGGGACTTTCTCTGGGTTCTAAAACCCTAGATTCTTTTGATTTTTGCCGCTTATTTGCCCTCTGAAGTTGTATTGCTGTTTCATTTGCTTTAAAATTAAGTGGAAATTTACAAATAAATTTTCATGTGGCTGCCTTTAATGAAGGGTGGTGGTTAAGACTATACGTTTTAAGATGCTTTAATAGAAGTTAAATATTAATTATCTAGTCTCTAATTTAGGCTGGTGATGACATAGCCCTAAATTGAAAAGATGCACCTATTGAAATATGTATGGACCTACTTCAATATGCTTAGTGTTGTAGCATAAAATGGGAACAATTAATTAAATAATTCACGTGTCAGAAGTTTAAAGTTATCTATCATTCTTATCTATTGTAATTTTGTTCAAGTTATGAACAAGACATAAATGTTAACTCTTGTAGGAATGATATACTATTATTCTTTAAATTTTGTTGCTGTTGTTTTTATATATATATAAAAATAAATATAAATTTATATAGATATTTATATTTTATCTGTACTTTAAAATACATGTATGCTCATATTTGACTGTTGACTGATTGCATTTAATTACAACTTTTAAAAGTGAGGATTTGTCATAAAATATCTAGCTGCTTGTCTTTACAAGTATTGATGGGGGAAAAAAACATTCAATAACATTGTTGGTAGTTTCCAAAGAAGTTAATGCTATTGTTTTCAGATTCATTAAGCTCTATTTTCCATTTCTGAAAATAGACAGAAAGTCTGATGCTTGTCTGCAGCACTTTTGGTTTCAGTATATATTAAAAAGTAGCAGTTCTAAATTGAGGAAATGTTCTGAGTTTTATATTTCATATTTGGACATTCTCAAATTTGTATTACTTTGAGCCAATACAGATAAAATAAGGCCTGACCTGTGACTTTTAATTTACCAACGAGTCTGAGTTTTCCAAATCAGGTCAGTGTTTGACAGAAAAATAAACATTTTGTTTTTCTGGTTTGCATTTATTTGCATTGCATCATATTTGCAATTTGTAATTAACTTTGTACTCTATTTTTCCTGAAGTACTTATCTGTT
>VXAY01003846.1:1233670-1320767 GCA_013399855.1 Oxyruncus cristatus | reverse complement strand
TTATTATTATTATTATTATTATTATTATTATTATTATTATTATTATTATTATTATTATTATTATTATTATTATTTAATATAGCCTGTGGAACACTGAACACTGATTAAGTGTTGTATGCTTTCTGTTATCTGTGAAGCATAACCGATGAAGCATTGTGAATTTGGCACTGTGTAATGCAGCATTTTGCTTGCTGTGCAGCACTAACAAACAACACATCAGTAGTCATGCCTGTCTCTCATTTAAATGCAACCTCAGAGTCACACTCCATGTTACAAATATCTGGGAGCTGTGTGATTAGTTAACATCTTTTGCATAACCCTTAAAATTATAGCAAGTTCTCAGGAGATAATTAGCTTTCTGGATACCCCTAGTGAAATGAACTATGTCTTAGAAATGGTAGGTACTGTGTGTTCTACAACTCAAAGGAAAGGTGGTATGAAAATACCTTTTAAAATAGCTTAACTGTTCTCTACATTAAAAAAAAAAAATAAAGGGGGAGATAAAGAAGTCCTTATTTATTTATTTCTTGTTATCAGGGTTGCCTTTGCTCCCTGTCTTTTATGCTCTTTCCTCTTTTGCAGCTCTTCTGGAGTAAATAAAGGATGTCCAGCAGGCACCAGCCTCCCTTACTGAAATCTGCTCACCTCTGCCCCCGAGTCTGTGTCTCATATGCTAGGTGTGAGTAAACAGACAAAATACATCACAATAATCACCAGGGTATGAGATGGTATTTTTCCTTAGCAAGTGCTCGAGGCTTCGGTTCTTTGTACAGATTTATAGAAAGCAATGTTTTCCAAACATTTTCCAAATGTTTTTTGTCTCTTGAAATAATTTCTCAGCCATATTCCAATATGTTAAAGCTTTTGATCCTGATTTGAAAAGGCTATTTTAAGCCTTCAGTGTTTACAATATTCTCTTTTAGCACTGGAATTATCTGTATAATAACTTCAAAATTAAAATGTTTTGGAAGCTTCTAAATATAAGTTATAACTGCAGCTGTCAGGAAATAGCATTTTGACAAAATTGAACTTTTTAAAGGAAAGTATCAATTTTGATTAAATTTGCTTGAAAGGTGTTTTCTAATTTAAAACAAAGCATTTCAATAGGTTCATAGCTTTCTCTACTTTTGTTGAAGTATAATGTTGCCATTTGTTTCAAAATTATTTTTCATTTGGAGGTTCATTGGTAACTATGATATAATTCATACCCAAAAGCAGAAGTCTCTTCGAAACATTTTCCACTTATTTCTATTGAACTTTAAAATGCTTTTTTTCCCCAAAAAAAGAGTTTTGTAAGAAACATCAAATTTTTTTTTGATTTTTTGTGATCAAAGTTTTTTTTTCTGAAAGGTTAAATTTTCTACAAAATTCTAAATTTAATAAATCCTCTTAGTACTTTTTCTGAAACATAAACAGTTGGTCTAGTTGCAATGATTGTGCAAAGATGTAAGCCTGAACGTGTCTTTAACCATACTGATCAAATTGAATAGTTCCCTCCAGTTTGGTAGATTTTTATCCAGATATCTTTTCCACTTGTTGTATTACCCATCTGATTTGGTATTCAGACTTTAGTTTTATTAGTCACAATCTCTCCAAAGGTAGAAGGCTTGATTCGGTTTCTGAAGGGTCTAATCATGAAAAATGAAGATAGGTCCAAAAAGCACTGAAAACTCAAGATATACCATTGAAGAGGACCTGCAGACACTGCCTGTAAGTGATGAAGGGAGAAATGGCACATAATCAATCAATTTCTTACCTAGAGAGGCAAAGTAGTAAACATTAGGCCAGTGAATAGCCTGCTTTTCTGAAACAAGCAAACAGAAAGGAATTGTTATTTAAAATCCAGATGTTTGACTGAGTATCCTACAGGTATTCCAAGGATCACTAAAATGTAGTAGTTGTTTTTCCCAAGGAATATGGCTTTTCAAAGTTTTCCCCTCTCTGCAAATAACTACAAAGAAAATTATTGAAATAACTTGAGAAGGCTTAGTATTTGGGCCACTATTTCTCCTTTTCAACCCTGGTAACAACTAGTATGGTCTAAAGCCAAATTTGCCTCCCAAATTTGCCTGGTTCTAGGCTGCCAGGTTCCTTGCATAGGGGAAGTTAGACACCTCAGAAAGTGAAATAAAGTGTAAAATGTGTGAGGTTATCTGCAGCTGAAGAATTAATGAATGGACAGGACAAGTATCCCTTGTTTAAAGAGCTTCATGAGAGCACATGTGCTGCCTTTTTCTGAGGCTCAAAATTCCCTCCTATAGATAAGGTAAGGCCTGTTTTGAGGTTCCTGATATGTGCTCATTTATGCTTGTTAAAATATATCACGAGGGTGAAGAGAAGAATTGCCCTGTGTGTATTTAGTTCTCAAGTGAAAAGGTAATAAAATTGTGAACAGAAGACCTGCCTGAGGACTTCCAAGTTCACCTTACCCAGGTCCTAGGTTTGTAGTCTTAACTGTCTTCTTCAGAGCCCTTCCAACCCAGAATATTGTGTTTCTGTGAACTGCATAACTTTTAAATGCTACTCATAAAGCTCAGATGCTCTGCAGAAGACAACTGAAGATTTGCTGAGCATGAAAGACAGGGAAAAAGCGGGGTCTTAACTCTGTAGCTGTTAACTCCCATTGAAGTGGGAGATCTGGTTTCAAGCCTTTTCCTTCAAGACTTTCTCTATGTTTTGTAGGAGTGGGATAATCCTGTTAAGGAGAACTGAAATCCAGAAGTCTTTCTCTGTCACTGCCATTCCCTTCCTGTATTTCTGTAGCCTACATAAATTATATATTCACCTGATTGTTAAAAAAACCCCAACAACAAACATTACATATATCCCACTTTTGATGTTTAAATATCTACCGGGCCTGACCCCAGGGGTCAACCATCTAAAGTTTTCTGATTCTTGTCAAAATCATTGCATTTAGACTGACCACCTCTATTTTTTCAGAATTGCAAACATTTGCCCTTTTGTCCTATATCTGTATTTGTAAAATAAGAATAAAGAAAATCCTTTTTCCTTTTTGAGAACTGGAGTTTGTTAGCTGTGGTAATTGAAGGTACCTAAAATCACTTTACTCATACACTTCAGATGTCAGTAAGCAAGTGCTGAGTGCAAAAATAATTCTTTACTTTCCAAGCTGGAGCTGACTTGCTAAGCTGAAGGACTCTCTAGTCCATTACCCTGTCCTCCATATTTTACATTTTTGTCAATAAAAAATAATGTACAGTCAGGGTGTGAAATTTTCCTCAGTATGAAGGGCCAACAAAAGGCCCATGCCTCACCAGACTTTCAGGATAGAGTGGCACCTCAACAGACCAGTCAGTGTTAATGGTTAAAAAATGAGACATTCAGAGCCTGTGTGTCAAATATGCAGGGCCACATTCTTGACCCTCACTGTCAGTCTTGCCTGGCTGAAGAAGGCACACAGGGCAGAAAGCTGCCTTTGGCGGAGCAGACAAATTCACCTTGGAGAGTTGGCAGAGTTGATAAAGAGGTTGTTTACTTAGTCTAAAGGATCTTCTACCAAGATATCGAGAAATTGTGATTTTCTTTTTTTTTAACCTTCAAGGTGTTGTCCTCTGTGTGGAATACTTTCAAATTCTGTCTAATAGAAGTCAAAAGTATTCATTGCCTTGACTGTAAAACAGGTTCCATGTCTCATCACACACAAGCCTGGTTTGGGTTCCCATGAAGTTCTCCCCCATCTGTGGTTAGTCAGAAATTGTTTTTTGCAAACAATTGCCTAATTTGTAAGTAAAATGATAACAAAATAATATGTTTTTTTCAGTTCCCCTCTTCACTCATTAAGGTCAAATTTGTGACCCTTTTTGGTGAGAGGGAAGCAGAAAAAGTCTTCTGCTGAAAGTATACCACTTGTGTAGGACAGTTCTGCCTGAAACTGGATAAGTAAAACCCATTCGTATAATTTCTTCTGTCCTAATTCTTAAGGTGAAAGCAAAGGAAAGGAATCAGTAAAAGTAGTGTGATACAGGTGTTTTACCTTAATACTCAGAGTGTCCTAAAAATTACTTAGGGAGCTGGCACATTTTATAGTCTAGTTTCCTTTTTGTTTAGACTGGATTTTTGAATTAAAATGAAGTTAACTGGTCATTAAGATCATAGGTTTGCCTGTGTGAGATGTCAAGCAAGTAGACTTTCTCTGAAATTTTAAAATAGTTGGCCCTTCTTTTTCTTAAGTTTATTTAAATTCTGTAGTAAGTGTTAGGCAGTATTTGGATACAAGTCAGTTCTCTAAGTTATCTCAAGAGGAAAAAAAAGCAATTGGTAGACTCCAAGATTAGAAATACCACCGTGCTTTAACCTGGATCTTGAGGGAGATTCTTTGGAACAGTTCTGACTGCAACAGGGTGTCCTGTCTTGCAGCAAAAATAGTTGTGTCTCATGTAGGCTAACCTGGTCACCAACTGCTCTTCCTGAATATCGCTTCTGCTGTTGCAATGGAGATGTTGTTTTGGCCACTTGTGGAGATGATGATTCACTGCAAAATGCCATTTCTTGTTAATGATCACCTGCAGAGTTACAGGGTTTTCACAAAGGTAAAACAAAGAGAAAAGAGCCATGGCCCAATTAAGACGCCCCCAATTTTTGATCTTAAATAGGCGGTTCTATTTTTCGGGTTTTGCTAAATTATCTGGCAATTCGAAAAAGTCACAATTAGTTCAACTTGCTGAAAGAGATTTTTAGTAGAATGCCATGAGTTTTGAACTGATCTTCTCCTTGCAAATCTCAGCTGTTTGAGAATTGGGCCCTAAGTTGTCTTTTCACAATGATCTTGTTTTTGTAAAATAATGATCTGAGTGATTTATTATTCAGTTCTTCCACTGCTGCTTTATTTCTGTTGATCTTTGTTTTTCTGCTTAATTTCTATAAATTACTGTACAGTTTCCCATAAGGTATAATTAAACAGAATTGCTAAAGTTTTAATTATTGTGTATTATAGATGTTGAAAGCAACATTAGCACTTAGCTTTTAAAAATGTGATAGTATATTTATAAGAGAGCATTTATAAACACATTTACATATAGTTAAGATGAAAAAGGTATTTGAATTGTAGTCATTAGCATTTCTTCAAACATATGGCGTACCAGCAGAAGCCATGGGCCATGCCTTCATTAACTGAACACTGTTTCATCAGTATCTCAGCTTCCTGCTGTGCCACCCTGTAGCGTACCCTTCTGTCCCTGAGGTTTCAGTGACAAGGGACAATATGTCCCCAAGGTGAAAATCTGGGAAATAACGCAGATTAGCCCTTAGAGGAGTTCTTATGATTATTTAATCATACTTAGGAAAGAAGGGAAAGAAGTACACTGTATCACAAAAGAAAAACATTAAAAATCCTACCAGCCTACTATTTTCCATGTTGCAGAGTATGATGGTCTCTTCAGCGCACCATCAAGATAACGACTGTGGAACATGACAGCTTTATGCTGCCTATTATAAGGCCAGCCTGTTTCAAATTTGTTCGTATAATGGGCAAAGCCTCCACTGGTACTAATAGGCATCATGGGTCAATTATCATTTGTTGGCCATAATATTCAGGTGATGGATCAAGATTTAACTTCTCTTAACCATGGTACATATAGCCATTTAATTTTATTTCCTAATAAAAAATGGAAAAGGAATAAAAATACTCATATAAATGTCATGGTCATATTTTATTTGTGTATTTCTGAGGTATATAAAGATAGGTTAATATGCCAAGCAAAGACATTTGTCTTAAGCGATTAAGTTTGCTTATACTCTACCTCTTATATGATATTCTTTGCTAAATATATATATATATATTTCTGGGAAAGCTCTTAGTAGAAATTTTAAAAGAACCTACATACTTTGTTTGACAAGATGACACTTTAGTTAGTTTTTGGGATTGCAGTGGGTTGTTTTCTTAAGATACATTTTTTCACTATCTTGCAGTCTGTCTTTTCCTTCTCACGGTCACATAAAGCAGGGAAAAAGCATTGAAGTAGGAAATAATTGTCAAAAATATTTGCTCAGTTTCTTATGCACATTGGTCTGCTTTCTTCCATTTGTGTCGATTTTCTTCAAGAAGAGTTGGAGCTTTATGGATGTCAGTGAATGCCCTCAGCCTTTGGAATCCAGTCAGTAAAACCTGTTCTTGTATCAGGAGGGAAGAGATACCAACTACTCATCACATTTAAACTCTAGTTATTAAATCAGCTATTGCAAAAATTCTTTTTCTTATATTTAAACATATATTATGCTGCAATCTGACCTATTTTTCTACTTTTAGAGAAAGTATTCTTCAACATGCATTTAGGGAGAGGGATATAAAACCTATTGCAGTTTAGCCAAGTGCAGATGGAGAAAGTGTGTGTTTATGAAACAAGCTTTGATTTATATCATTACAAGAATTTGATACAATTTATATGTTTTTATATAATTTCTCATAGTTTTTGTCAGGCCTAGATGTAGTTATGACAGGTTTAGAAACATTTTGGTAGGTAGTCAAAGTAAAAATGTTTAAATTGGCAGTTTCATTTTTACCTTTACTGTTTTTATATGGGAGAAATCTGAAAATCTCTCACTACGGTATCCACCGTTAATCAGTGGTGCAACGGAAAGCTCTCATTAACATCAGCCCTCCAACCCTGACATTATTCTACTCATCACAGCAATCATTAGCAAAATGAAAAACAATCAACCAGCATATCTACATTCTAATAATATTAATGCTTTCACTCTATTACACACAAATGTCAAATGTGACAAAAATCACTGAACTTAAAATATATACATAACAAATTCGGATATATATAAAGCACTAGTTTTTGTTATTTGTACTCAACAGCAAAATCAAAGTTACAGTGCCAAGGGGGCCCATACCATTTGCAATCTGTGGCATTTCCAATGTATTTTCAACAATATTGTAAATATTTATGGGGTTTTATAAAGACTCTATGCTTCCTTCTGTTAGTGATGCATCAACAAGACACAGTAGGATATCATAGGCAGATATTTACTTCTGGGAATTCCCTTTTGGCCTCTTTTTGGTTGAAAACCACTTCATGACATACCGTACCACAAATCCCCAGAAATGTACCGTGCTATTATTGCCAGCTGAGTTCTTCCAAGTAAAGATGACATCAGCCATCTGTCATGCTATACTAATCCTAGGAAAGAAAGCCAACTGAAGAGAACATAAATACCTTCCATATCTATTAGCCAAATATTTATATTAAAAAATGAAATTATTAAAATATCACTAGCAAAGCTAATGATTGTAAGTGAATAGTCTTTTCTGTACCTAAAATGTCTTTGTCTTTTTACCTGCCAAAAATTATGCCATGAGCGTATGTTTGAAATGCTGGTCTTTTTCTACATATTGGTAGATAAGAAAATATGATTCCAAGTAGTGATTTTCCTCCAGACCTGCTAGATGAACTCTGCCAGGTACCATGTAGCTGCATCAATGTTCTGTACTGCTCTGCCGAGTAAATGGAAGTTTCCCAGGATCTAACGAGGCAGGAATTATACTCTCCATCACAAGCAATGCTGTCAATCAATAAGGACAGTGTCTAAATTAAGAGTAACATCATAATAAAATGTTTAAAAAGCCCAAACTGCATCAGGTACCTGCTTCCCCACAGCTCAGGAGACATGTCAGTGAGGAAGCTTTTTGGATAAACTGAAAGACTATTTTACATTGAGACTAATCTTGTGCATTTATGTCTTATTTCTTTGCTGTGGGAGTTTACTCCACAGCATTTACTCAAAGTTTAAACTGATGTGGTGCTCACAAGGTCCCATCAGAACATAAGTAAGGCTGGAACAATAAATCTCAAGAAATTTAAAAAAGTAGCTGCCATCTAGACCATTCTCTGGTAAAAGTGTAGTATGGTGCTGTCATAGAAAGTGACCCTTAAGCACACAGATGATTAGTTTAGTGGTATTGTCATTAATGCTTTTGACACTGTAAATGTGATTTTGCTCTTTTAGAGTTGTAGGAGAAGCAACACAGAACTAAACATTCACATATAGCACTACAAATCCAAATAAAATATCTTCCAACTCCCCACACAATCACATTTGTTTTCCCCCCTAATTTTGCCATCTAAAATTGTGAGGGTTTCCTTTTAAACCAAAGCATTTTGGGATATGAATTCATACAAAATGGAAAATGAAAACAATAGAGGTTTCAGAATTACAGGCATCTTTCTAGGGCTATAAACCATTTGACTTCTTTATAATTTAGAATATTACAATAGATGGAATTAAATTTTTAATACATAATTTTTAATACAGAACTTGGAATTAATAAAAAAAATTTTCTTACAAGTTCTACTACTTACTACAACATCTTACAACATTTTATCTACTCTGGATTCTGATAGTGTATTCAAATCACCGTCATCGCTTTTGACACACTCTTGCAAATATACCCAGTAAACTGTTTATGCTAAGCTAGATAGATTTAAACATTTCAAACTGTGCAAACCCATCAACAGCAACTCAGAGCTGAACCCGGCTGGGACACTTCCGGTGGACAATCTTTCTTCAACTACTCCTTATTTGTCCAAATCAATACTTTTAATTGCATGTAGTAATGCTACTAAGAGACTTGGAGTAGGTTGTTCAGTGCAGGGATAACATTTTTAATGAATAGTGGGAGAAGAATAAAAACTTATGACACAATCATATAGTATTTTGGCAGCTGATGTCAGATCTCAGAAATCTGTGTTCAAATCTCTGCTTTTCTCATATTGCCAAAATGACCATAAGCACTTTGTGTGGACCATGTAGAACATTCTATTTTATTTGCTTTGTAGAAATAATTTAATATTTCAAAGAAGAGGACTTTGTCTTGGTCTCCTACTGCAGGGGAACGAGAGCAGTAGGAGCAGTAAAGAAATTTTATTTTCTTTACATTTTTATTTTAGGTATCTCCATTTACTAATGAGGAAAAGGTGAAAACCTTAGTCATCAGTTAGCTTTATTGTCTTTCACTGACATTAATGAAGTCTTTACGTGTGTGTAGCATGTTACTTGTCTCAAAGAAAGCAAATGAAATTAACTGCACTTAGGATATTTGTAAATAATTCAGGAAAAAATTTACAAAGCAGAGCTTATTTTCATTTTGGAGTAGATGTTGAATGTGGCCACCTGAAGAATAATATGACTGAGAGTTTCTGAGTTAGACAAAGCCTGAAGTTGAATCAAAAGTTTTATCTGTGCTTAATCATGGAAGGAAGCTACCACCTTCAGTGATTATTACTTCATGTTGTTTAAAGACGTGTCTGAGTATTTTTTCAAGGATCAGTAGTTTTGAGATAATGTTAAATATCTGAGAAGTTTACTGGTGTCAGTAGTTGTTTCAGAGTATAATGGTTTGGGGTTTTTTAACTATTGAAGATTAAATGGTTTCCCTGAGACAATCATAGATTGCAGACTTTGTTTTCCAGAATTTGGATGTGTAACTTGGGCAGCAAAGCTTGGGATCCAAGTCAGAACTCCAAGACAGGGAAATATCTGAACTCAGCATCTGCTGCTACCAAATCCCAATATTTTCAGTAATCTTATTTATTTTTTTATGATTTAAACTTAAAAAACCTTAGGTTTACCTTCACGCAAAAATGGGAGATTTTTAATTTGTGGTTGTTTACATAAAAATACAAAATCTCCAATCAGAAAGAAATACAGCTAAACTGAATATGAAAATTATAGAGAGCCATAGAATCATAGAATGTTTTGGGTTGGAAGGGACCTCAAAAATTACCTGGTTTCAACCCCCCCTGCCATGGGCAGGAATACCTTTCACTAGACCAGCTTCTTCAAAGTCCCGTCCACCCTGACCTTTAACACTTCCAGAGATGGGTGTCAACAGCCCGTTCCAGTGCCTCATAATCCATGTCCAGCATACATATATTGACAGCAGGAGGAGCATATAAACACACATCTGCTGACAACCCAATCTGATGTTTTCCGCAGGATAAGGAAGTGAGTAAAGAAGAGAAATTTCTTGCACTGCCACCTCTTCCCCTTTCCTCTTCTGTTCCCAAAGTACATAGGGAGAAAAGACAGATTAACATGGAGGTATGTGCAGAGATTCAGATTATTTTAAGGCAGTGAGTTTCTTGTCTCTCTGCAGGTTAAGAAATTACTTAATAAACAGTAAGAACATGTTTTGATTTTTTTCCCCTAAAATATTGAAATGGAAAAAGAAGAGAAAGAAAGGAGTTACTTTGTTATCAATATTTCTTCAAGATCTTAAAACCATAAAATGAACATCTGATCTTGGGAAGAAAGGAGGCTAGAAAAAAAAAAAAAAACAAAAATGGAATACCCAGATTACACATATACCTTGACACTCAAAAAGGCAAAACAGTCTTTTGTGTCCTGTGCAGAAAACAAGGGCAAGTTACAATTCTGCATGACAGTTACAGCAAAAGAAATTACATGACTTTTGGACTGATTACTTCAACTAACAAATCTTTTGGAGGATAAACACCAACCTGGATTACCACCATTCTGTCTCCAAGGACTACCCCATGGAAAAACAAGATGCCATTGCTAAAATAACATTTTTGTGACTTCAGCTTATTTACAGAATCAAGAAATCTAGAACTAGAATTTTTTAGTCGTCACATGGTCTCAATAGGAGATTGAGACAATAGCTCTCTGCTTTACAGCCCAGTAAGAGCTGGAAAAAAGTCTATTATCTTGCCCTATAACCTCCAATAGCAATAAGCCATTCTTGAACCCAGAAGACTTTTAATACTGTTTTCTGTAATGTAATATTTCCTTATTCAATGCATAAACTGGGAACACAAACTGAACTTTTATTAAAAATAGATCACAATAAATAAGATCAATTATTCTTTGATTTCCAAGAAAAAATTATGCCATATTTTAAGTAAAAAGTTTCAGATGAAAAGAAATTTTATTTTCTTTACATTTTTATTTTAGGTATCTCCATTTACTAATGAGGAAAAGGTGAAAAACAGAGATTTCATCATTCCCTTTCTCTTAGGAGATTAAATAAGAAAGAAGGATCAGTAGCTTGGAATTTAAGCAGGGATAGGAGAAAGATTTTTTTTTTCTGAAACAAAATAATAATAAAACCAGGAAAATACTTATTTGATTGCTATTTTTCAATCAAATTTACATATCTTTGCATTATTGTTTTAAACCTTGCCATAAAAGAGACAAGTCACTAGTTTTATGACGCGCGCAGGTTGGAAAAAGGTGCACGCCACACAAGGGTTCTTGGCATGAGTTTTAGAGAGCTTTATTGAAGAGCGGTGGTATGGCGAGTTGGTAAAGCAGCTGCTCTAATACTCAGTGCCAGAGGTGTGGCCCTGAGGAAAGGGAGGGGAGAACTTTTATAGGGTCGGTGGTGGAAGGGTCTGGAACATGGGAGGAGGCTAGCAAATACGGGATTATAGGGGAGGAAAATAAGACAAACAAGGAGAGCATGGGAGGAGTAACAACCTTATAGGGAAACAAGGGAGGGGAATGACCAAACATGGATGAGATCTGCACTGCGGCAGAAATGGACCAATGGGGAATTTGGAATAAACTCAAAGGAATTATGAGGTAAAAAATGTTTTAAAACAAGGGGTACATAATTCCAACAGCATGCATTAATAATGATCTAAAAATCTATGAAAGAACAAAATGGTAGGAACTTTTCTGTCTTCTTCCACAGTGACTTAAATGTTCTGGTTGGGATAGACTGTTTGCTTCCACAGCTCGAACTGGTCCATGGTGTTTCTCTTGTTCCCAACAGTTTTAGAGTGATTCCTTTCCATTTTGGCTAGTGTGATCTTTAGATTCTGATTCCCATTTGGACTGTTGAATTTTCAGCTATTTCAGTAGTAAAACGCAGAAGTCTAGTTTGTGCAAAGAGCAACAACTAGTCTAAGAAGTCTATTGGTATCATAAATTTAAAGCATCATCTATATGACTTTTTAAAATGGAAGAAAAAGGTTATTTCGGGTTTATTTTTTGCAGTTCCCTAGAAAGTAACTAAAATTAAGAATAAGGGGGTAAAAAGCATGTACAAGTGAGTTTATTTAGAAAGAGAGTGGAGAAAAAGAATTGTTGGGTAGACACAGAAAGGAAAAGAAGAGAAGGAAAGATATACCACCACCCTAGTGTGATTTTGGTTATTTACTCGTTAGGAGGCACTTGCATACTAAAAAGACTCACTAGACAGATAAATAGCAATGGGCAAATATATGCTGCTGCATAAATTTAAGAGGAAAAAAGACATTAGTGAAACCTGAATTTCCTTATTGAATAATTTACTTTGTCATCACAAATGTAATGCTTTATTGCCTTGCAGTGTAACTACTGGAGAGATGTGTGGGTAAAACCCAGTCCCAAGAGGGATGGCTGGAGAATGATCAAAAGCTCGGATTAATTTTTTTTTTTTTCTTTTTTCTTAGGTTGTTTTTATAATTTGATTTTGGTTCCTAGAATTTTGTATTAACTTTACAAATACTGTTATAGACTGCTTTTTGGACTACCTTTGAGCTTATTTAGTTTAATGGAGGAATAAAAATTTCTGCAGAAATTACAATGGTAGGAAAAGTTTGTAAGACCATAAGCAGCAGACTTTCGAAACATCCATTCCTGTAATGGGTCTTTGATAAATTTGACAGTTGTAGGTCTTCTAATGCAGAAGTCATTTGATGCTCTTATTTGATGTTGAAAATATTACTTATAGGTAGTTCTTGACTACTGAGCCTCTGTTTAATGGTGTCAAACTCCTGTGCACTTATGAAGTAATGCACAGAAAATTCACTGGAGAAAAGGCATTTGGGCTAAAAACAGGACTTCTTTTAGTTTGGTGAGCTTCCAGAATTCTGTCCTGCACACAGCTGAGTTTTCCTGCTTGCTGTGTTATTAATATGTTCCTAAAATATAGGAAACTTTGGTTACTAATTTTCCTAAGAGGTAAGCTTTTAATGCTGACTGTACTCTACTTGGAACTTTAAGGAAAAAGAATAAGACCACTCTCAGTTCCTACACTCCAGAGAAAAAGTCTAGGAATGCAAGACAGCTTCTTAGAATTAATCTGATTTCAACAAAATGGGATGACCTCTGGTAATATGGTGATGGCATATACATCATGATGCAAAGATTTGATCTCAAAGGATAAAGTTATAATGCTGTAGTCTAAAGCTTTCCTACAATTAGCCTGGTAAAAATTGGTCGTGGTTGAGTTCAGAGTAAAGAACATATTATGAAACAGTTTTGAAATATTTTTTCTCAGACTGGCAGAAATGAAGATTGCTGGCTCACAGAAGAATTGGGATTTAAGCCTAAATTTCTTCGCCCTCATCTGCATTCCAGTCCCTTTGCTAACATGGATAATTGACTAACTCCACATAATCTCTTGTATGCCAATGTGAATAAGTTGTTTTGTAGTCAAATACTGATATATACATATAAAACAACAAAAACCTTATCTCTGAGTTTCAGAAAGCACAACAATTTTTACTTTAGATAGAAATGACTGTCCACTACAACTCACCTCCATCCAAGTGCAAAGCATCCCACAGGACATTGGTTGTACAGGTGATCTCTGAGAAACTGTAAAAGCTTTTAACATTTTTTGTGTGAGTGGAGAATTGCATCAAGATTACTTTTCCTGTTACACCAATTATTGTTCCTTTGTTTGTTTGTGTTGTACTGATTTCCAGACATGTAATATTCTTTTGTGTATGAAGCTGATTAAACACCTCAAAAATGTATGGGCTGTTAAGATGAAAACTGTGAGCTGGGTTATCCTAATTGAAGAGACAGAGGAGATTTGATATAATTCTCTGTTAAACAGAGTACTTTCCTTCATCGTTAAACAAAGTGCTGTGCTAAATATGAGAGGACCCATTTTTCAAAACCTTTTACCTAAACTTTTATTCATTGGTTTCCCCCAGCTAAAATCATATTAGACGAAATAATATTGCACAGTTATCTGTAAAATATATGTTTTAATTTTCTCAAATGAAAGAAAACTTGATGAGAGATGCTTTTGATAAATGCAGCATATTTGCATGTTGTAAAACACAATAGGCTTCTTTGTATGGAACCATATAACAGCATATATTAAAAAATCTATTTCTTGAGAACAGAAGAAAAAACCCTGAACTTAGCTGCATATTTTACTAAAGAGGTAGGGGTATTCCTATTTTCTTTCAGCATCTGAGGGAGCTATCTTCATGAAGGTCATACTTCTGTAAGGACTAAAAAAAAAAAAAACAACTAACTTTTTAACTCTTGCATACATGAACAAAAGGATTTAAATATATCTGTCAGCTTTAATGTAGGGAATCATGTAAAAAGTGACTTTTTGATCGAGAACAGTAGGACAGTGCAATAACCATTATAGATAACATTTCAAAAGTACTTTCATTCTAACCTTCAGTTTTCACTCTTAATGTTCTGAAGTCTTTAACTTTGAGGGGATGTTTTTAGAGGCAATCTTCCTACATCCATGATGTTTAATTTCTGTTTAGTTCTTTGTTTTAATTTTGCTATTATATATATTTAAATTTGCTAGATTTTATTTGGGACAGTTAGAGGTGAAAATAACTGTCTTTAGAGATATAAAGTAATCATGTAGCATTGTTTTTCTAAGCATGGAAAACTGATAGTGACAGAAATTGAAATGCACTATGCTATTGCAAAGAGAAGTACCTTGGAGTGGTCTCATGAGAACTGATGTTGATTTGACAGAGTTGTCAGCTACTCAAAGCTGCTTTCCCCATCTGAACGGTGTGTTTTTTTACAAGTGTTCAGCTTTGTTCATATTTTCTTTGCAACGGAAATTTGATAGCTTCTATTTCAGTTGGGATAACACTAGGTTAGCACTGAGCATTTTGGAAAGAACTTCACTGTAAGACTAGGTTATACAGATGCATGCTGTGGGTGTCAGCGGGTATTAGTAGGCAATGCCTTTTGCTGTTAATAATGTGTCTTTCCTGTATGACCACACCAGGATTTGGTGATTCAGTGGAACATACATTTGGAAAAGTGGATTTCTTCCCCAAGAATTAGGTGAACCCTTTCAGGGCTGACTTATCAGAAGTAATCTTGCTTCAGACCGAGAGACCAAACAGTGTGTTTATATTTGATATCTATTCCCACTGAGTTCCACAGAGTAAAAATAATGAGGCCAGGGACATTGCAATAGAGTTTGTAATTAAGACCAACCCTCCTGTATGAGTGTAAAACTGTGTGGGAAATACCTTCAGAAGAATTTAACTATAGTAACCAAAACATAAGCATTTTAGGAAAGGGCAAGTCTAATGCTGTTTTATATTGCTCTGGTTTAATGATGACAGCCACTAATTGACTAGTTGGTGAGCCTCCTAATGCTTCTCCTTTTTATGTTGCTGGAACCATCAAACCCTGCAAACAATCTGAGTGCATCTTCACTTAAACCTTACAAAACAAATAGGCCCACTTTGAAGATTTCTTGTCCTTTCCCAGCTAGTTTGAAATTAAAACCATGTTCCTTTAATTTGGTGCATGAAAATTTGGCAGACGTTTTGCTTGGAACATTTATTATATCCTGTTTCTGAAGAAAATCAGGTTTGTAGGTATCTGATGTGAACATTAAAAGATTATCAACAGAAAAACCTTAGTTCAAAGCGACAAATGACATCAATTATTTTTGAAACAAAAAAATTAGGGCTTTATTTTTAAACACCCTTCTTTTTAAAGTAGTGTCATACACCATTTGAAATTGTGTTGCAGTTTGAAGTACAAACTACAATGGTATATCAAATATGTTCTTTGTTTCTCTGTTCCATTTTCACTATATCTGACCAGATGCTTCAAGTAATTATATGTCTGACACAGACAAGTAGTATTGATAAATGGGTGATCTTATCTCTCTTTGACTCTAAAAGATTGTCAAGATGTTAGTTGATAGAACGAAGCTGAATTTAAAGGAAAAAAAATTAAATATCCAGTCCTGTGTAATTTATAAACCAGGACACTTGATATTAATCTACCTTCTGCAAAATGAACCAATACCAACTTTTGGGAGGATGTCCACATTAAACAGAGAGACACTCTATGGAAGGCACAATATACAGTTACAGCCAACTTGGGTTCAAGTCCAAATGTTAAAATTTCTTTCTTCAAGTAAAAAGGGGCTTTTTAATAAATTCTGGAACATTTTCCTCCAATAATCTCCACATGTACTTTTTATAAATGTAAACACTAGCTGTTGCTATGCCCTGATTTTATTTTAACCTGAGCTGTATTTGCTATACCTAAGGATAATTCACATGTAGCAAAGATCCCTAATATTTGTATTTTAGAATAAATATTATGAATATCTCTCTCAGGGGAAGAAAATGTTTAGATAACTTGCCTTTCACACGGAAAAGCTGGCTGCTGAACCTTCAAGCCAGCACTTCTTCCCTGTCTTTCTAACTGAGAGACAGGACTACATATGAAAATTCAGTGCCTCCTGGCCATACTTAAGAAACCCTATTTCTTTGTAAAAGAGGGAGAACGTATGGAAGCTGTAAATAAATAATGATTGCCAAAGATCAGAGGAATTTTTACACAAGACCAAAGCAATTTAAGCTCATTCTTTGATACAAACCATTAATAATTCAACTCAGCGGTAGTTTTGGTATTGCTAGAATTCCTAACAATTGAACTGATCTCCAGGTTGTTAGCAGATCAGTAAGAATTATGTTATTAGTGGCTGATCTCTGCAGAAGTCATATGATTCAATGTTTAATTTAAGCATTAGGTCTGACTTTCTAAGAGGCCCTGGAAATGTCTGTGAAAACACCACACTACTTATTTGATGACAACACACTGTTCAGTTCTTTACAAGTATTTCATGCCCACTTGTCAAAGGCAATCACTGAACTACTCTTCTTCAAGTAATTCAGAAGTTTGATTCAAAATATGATATCTTAATGAAATAGCATGCTGGGTATCAGAGAGAAAAATCAGCATATCTTCTGCCTCCTATCCTTTCCAACAGAAATACCTAGAATAATTACATACTCACTGAGGAAGACCTAACCCTTTTATAAACATCTAAAATTCAGTCCTATGGTAGTGAGTACTCAGAATTCTACTTCAAACAAAGAAAGACTATGAAACACGGACATTAATTTCTTCTTTGCAGGAAGATTATTTTGCTTTTACACTGTCCCACCAAGTCTCAGGCGTTGTGAGCTAGACCTATCAGAGAGGATCCCTCTGCAACTCACGTGTCTACACCTCACAGGTTTGCAGAGCAACATCCCAGGCCCCAGTTCCTAATAGTGCCTACACCAGCACAGAGAGCAGAGCTCACCCCTTGCCCATCAAGTAGAAGGGAGCATGTGGGATTTCACAAAACCAGGAGTGTTTCTTCCCAATGGGATGCATAGACCAGGAAACATCCTTCATCTTATCCTCTCTCTCTCTCGTAGTGCTTTAAACTCATGGCCCTTCCTCTGTGATAGGACTTGCCATACCCATCAGATAAGGTAAATCTCAACACCCTTCTTAGGCAGTCATCTTGCCACACATCAGAAGCCAGGAACACTGAGAGGTGTGAGATGAGTAAAAAGAAGTTAATTGATCAAGCCTTCATATAGGAACAAAACAGTAATACTCAATTCAGTGTACTGTTAGGCAAAACAGTGATCCAGGAAAGTCTGCTAATCTATGATTGGCTTCTGTTAGCAATCCAATCCTGTTTATCACCAATAATGTTCTTTCAATGGTCTTTTTTCCTCAGCTGATGTAGACAATGTAACTCTATTGCAGCCAGTGGATTTCTGTCTGAAGTTCAGGCCCCACAGAAGAGTATGCTTCCCTTACCAAATAATTTCCTTTCTTTTTTTTTTCTTTTATTCACTTAATGCTAATAATAATCTGTAAAGCTTTTAAAATAGCTAGTGTGTAGGCAAATGCACTTTTAATAATAAATAAAGGATCCAATTTCCACTGCTTTGGAAAATAAGAGAAAAGAAAGGAAAGAAATGGGAAAAGAAATAAAAGAAAAAAAAAGAAAGAAAAGGGAAAAAAAGAAAGGGAAGGCAAGGCAAAGGAAGAATAAAGATAGCACAAACAGTAGTGAGCTGGCAAAGCAGTGAACTTCTAGATGTGCATTAGTTTATCTTCAGGCAGGGTCAGGTAGCATATTTTTGTTCTGGCATGTGCATTCCTCTTCTGAACAGGGTGGAAATTCAACATAATGAGCACCTGATCATCCATTACTAATAAGCCAGATATGCTCTGTTATTTAATTTGCTCTTTCATAATTTCATCCAGTATATATTGCTTTACACTATACCAGTCAGTCTAATGGAGAAAGCTTGTCTTCATCCTTTTCACTTTCCCTACTGGTAAATGGATTTAGAAAAAGGAATATAGTCTATTATTCAAAGATGGTTTCTAAGATGGTTCACAACAGGTTAATGAATGATATCTAACACTCATATTAGACCAATCACATTAATAACAGAGAAGACCACCTAAGGGTCATAGTGCTAATTGCATAGGAGGTCCAGCCAGACGGCATCTTTATCTTAGAATTCAAGACGCTCCTAGTTTGACTAATCACCCACAGCATGTTTGCAATTAAAATAACACTATATTAACCCTGCCAATGTGAGGTATCAATATTTTATGTGGGGCTTGACAGTTCTAAGCTGAACATTTGTAGTGCTTGATAGTACTGGCGTAGGAAGCACACAGCTCTTGTTCTGCTTTAGACTGCAGCCAAGGAAGTTTCACAGGGGAAAATTCGGAGGGGGTATTTTTTTCAGAAATTTAATTTTCTTCTAATATTTGTGAGAATGGCATTAATATCATCAAAAATAGGTGTTTTGTACTTTAAGTTGCTTTATACACCACAACACAAACCTGTGACATTTCAGAAACTGAAGAAGGTCCTTTAGAAACCAATGGAAAGACTCCTCTGACTGATTTAGCTCCACCCTGGACTGAAGGAAATAAATAAGAAATTGAATAGGAAATAAAAGGAGATGTTTCCTTTTAGTATGACCCAGGCTGATTGTTGCATGAAGTTCAAAGTGGACACAAGGCACGTTGCATTAACAATAGCTCCATGTATGAGGCAGATCTTCACTGGTTTGATTTGGCATGGGGATCAGAGCATGTGCATTCTCTCAATCATGTGAGCCTCTGATTTACATATGTAAAACCTATGAATCAATTTAACTTGCAGACTGAGATCCATTTTCGAAATCTGGTTGTCAAAGAAGAAGACACTGGTCCTTCCTCCTTAGCCCACATCTCCCAGTTCCACCCAATATTCTGCCCAACTCTCATGTAGAGAGTTTTCGTTTACATTAGCACTGTTACAGTTGTGAAAGCTCATCTGTAGCAAATAGCCCCTGTTATCTGAAACACACTCAACCTGCATCATTTACAACTTAAAAAGAATCATTGCGTAACTTTTTAGATGTTCTTTAAAAGGAGCATTTATCTAAGAGCCAGATGGTTTTTTGAATTTCTCTAAACATGTTAAAAACCAAAACATAAAAAACCTGCAAGACACTTGAAAATGTCTGTTCACAATGAACAAGCACTAGCTTCTTTGCTGTATTTGAGATATGATATGTTTTTGTGTGAATGGATTTTTTTTATATATATATATTATTTGTGTCAGTAGTCTGAACACTTTCAAATGTTTGTCAGTTGATGGTCTCTACATAATAGGTACAATTCTTATCTGGGTCAGACCTTCCAGTTCAGGTACAATAGCTTAGCTCCCTGAAGCTGAGATTTTTTTCATTTGTAAAGAACTGAAATGATGCCAAGTAAACGCTTTTCCTCAACTTTTGCAAACAGTTGTCCTTCTACTTGGATCTTCTGCAGACAAAATTATATAAAGCTATTTCCTGTTTTAAAGAACATGTTGAGAGAGGCCTGTGAGACATAAAACTAGTAATGGATTTTCTTTTTAGGTCCTTATATTCTTGTATCTATTTGCTTCAGAAATGCTGTCCTGAAGATTCGTGTATTTATAAATGTGATCAAGGTTTTTAAAATACAGACAGAGCAGCATAATGTAAACTTTGTAGTGAAACAAACAAAGCCAACAAACGAAACTCATATAGATCAGTAGTTTGCTAGCTCATGCTGAACAATAAAGAAAGGTCCTAATTAAAATCTGACAGAAACTAATGTTTTCATTTGCATAGATAAATTGAAAACCACTTTTAGTAGTTTTTAGTGCCCCAAATCCAAACCCTTTCAAAATGAAAACTGGTCTATGATTCTTCAGTTTTCAAAGGATTATGGGTACGTTGTTTTGTATTTTATTTCAGACATCTAGAGGTGACAGGAGATTCTCATTCTTTTAACTTCAGGGAAAATTTGGCAAAGCTACCAATTAAATCTGCAGGCCTCCACAGTAGATTTCAGACACAGTGGAAATTCAGGCACTGCTCAACAAGTGGAAAAAATAGGCTGGCCAGGTTGGATACTCAGACTTCAAAGTAGCCTGAGTGGAAGCTCTGTAAGGGCAGTGAATATCTCTGACCATGTCATCCAACTTCAGAAACCCAAGTCAGATCATGACCTCATCAGTGAGATCCGATTCTCTGTCAGGTTGGTCTTTGGGTGCTTTACTGACAAACTGCCAGAAGAGGGTTAAAATATTTTCACACAGGAGATCATAAATCACACATACATACATATATATATGTATATATATATGTGCGTGTGTGTGTGTATATAGACATATATATGTACATATCTTACAAACCCAAACAGGCTTGACAGGTTCAAAACTCTCCTGTCCTTCTGAGGACAAGTACTTCACAAATACTTTTTCCTACTGCAAAGAGTAAGGATAGCAAGCTGGGAGTACTTTTGACCTCAAACCTTCCCTTGTCCATCAGTGCTAAACAGATAAAGTATGAACATCAGAGGGTGCTCTGCACCCTGAGGGAAGTATGCATCTTAAAGTTTCTCCCCCAGAAAAGCAGTGGCCGTGCTGTGCTAGGAAGCCACAATGACAACAAAGGATATATCTACTAAGGAGTATGAGCATTTCAAGAAAAAGTTAAGAATCAAATTCTCACAGGTAAAGTGGATTTTGCATTGTGAGGGCGTAGGGATTTTGTTGCTTTTTTCAAAAAGCAGGACAGGGATATTATTTTATGAGCTTTGGCAGAGTTTTTTTTTTTGTTTGTTTGGTTGGTTGGTTTTTTTGTTTGTTTGTTTGTTTTTTGTTTTGTTGGGGGGTTTTTTTGTTGTTGTTTTTTTTTTTTTTTTTATCAGACTTTTGTTGAACTGCAAAAGGCAAATGTAAGTCCAAAGTTTCTTACTGCACTTCAAAGATTCATTGGAGAATCTACAAGACATACATCTGGTATAATTTTTATTTCTATTTCCAGTCATATATTGTTTTTCCTCCCAATCAGATTAGTTTCCTAGTATAGATTGACAATATAGATTGCCTGTTTGTTCTTTAATGTCTTTTTTTTTTTTCCTGTAGATTGTCTGTTTGTTCTCTAATGTCTTTTTTGTTTTTTTTTTTTACCTAATGAACAGCTGCTAAAGGTTGCTGCTCCTGATAGGAAAGAGACCAAATCACCAAGTGAAGTGTTTAAATCTCCAAAATTCAATATGAAGATTCAAGGGCTACTCTAGTAATATGTGAGGTCTAGAGTGATGCAGAACTGAGGGAAAATTTGTTCTCTTTCTGCGTGTATGTGTGCATGTGTATCTGTGCATTTGGCAGCACCTTCCATCTGTTGCTGATGGTGAGTCTCTTTCTGAAGAATCCCAGAGAGTCTGAGCGCAGCAGAGAGCAAACTAGTAGATACTGGGTAGCAAGAAGAATAGGATAGACAGAAGGAATTGGACATATGCATATGGAATCTCAGTGGTGGTATACTAAAAACTTTTCAGAAAAGTAAGAAAGGTTTTGGGAAATCTCTCATTGTCTTAAATGCATTGAAATATATATATCAGGAGATAATATTTTTTTCTAAAAAGATGCTTGTCTGGCCACAGAATTATTTCAAATTTCCTCCTTTTTTTTTCTGTTTGTTTGTTTTCACTTTTTCACTTTAACATTATTAATATTGGAAAAAGAGTCCAGTAGGCAGTGGATCAGTAAGTAGAGGTGTTTATAACATTTCATCCATCAATATAAACTTATCAACTCAGTCTCTTTAACCACAGTGGTGCATAGAAAAGAGAGCATACAGCAGCCTTGTGCTAAAAAATTCACCGTGTGGCTGTTGATGAGTTGATCGCCCTCTAAAGTGCCTGATGAATTAGGCATAAGAGCTGCATGATAAGGAGGGTTCATTAGCATGAGCTCGCTCTCACACCATCGTGGATCATGCATCCCTAGACTGCAGGATGACTAAGGGGAGAGGGTGGGAGGCCAGCCGAGCTCTTGCCAAGCAGTTGGTGGAGGCAGGGAGCAGATCTGGGCTCCCACTGCGACCTTTGCAGGGTGATAGACTGTGGCATGCTGCAGACTGTTCAAGCCCTTTGTTGTCAACTCTGCATGGAACTGAGTAGTATAAATATAGAGAGTCTCACAGAAGTTATTTGTCATTATAAGTTCACTTGTTTTTCCTACAAAGTGGGATTTTTTAAATCTTATTTAAAATTCTGTGGTCTGGAAACAAATCCATATGTGAGTGTGGGTATTTCCTTCTGGACAAGAAATACAACAGTATGAGAGAAGGAATCTGGGCTTGATTCACACAGAATTACAGAATCACAGAATCACATGGGTTGGAAAAGACCTCCGATATCATCAAGTCCAATTCTTGATCCACTACTGCCATGGTTACTAGACTATGGCACTAAGGGTCACATCCAGTCTCATCTTAAAAAGGGACAGAGAATCCACCACTTCCCTGGGCAGCCCATTCCAATGTCTGATTACTCTCTCTGTAAAGAACTTCTTTCTAATATCCAACCTAAACCTCCCCTGGCACAGCTTAAGGCCATGCCCTCTTGTCTTACTGCTGGTTGCCTGGGAGAAGAGACCAACCCCCACCTGGCTACAACCTCCTTTCAGGGAGTTGTAGAGAGCGATGAGGTCTCCCCTGAGCCTTCTCTTCTCCAGGCTAAACAACCCCAGCTCCCTCAGCCTCTCCTCATAGGACTTGTGCTCAAGTCCCTTCACCAGCCTGGTTGCTCTTCTCTGGACCTGCTCCAGCACCTCAATATCCTTCCTTAACTGAGGGGCCCAGAACTGGACACAACACTCCAGGTGTGGCCTCACCAGTGCTGAGTACAGGGGCAGAATCACTTCCCTGTTCCTGCTGGCCACACTTTCTGATCCAGGCCAGGATTCCATTGGCCTTCTTGGCCACTTGGGCACACTGCTGATTCCCTTCTGTAAATATTGGTACATGTACAGTGGACCTTGAGGAACCTCACCTTTTGTAATCTCCACCAATAGTCCCTTCTGGAAGCTAATCATGAAAACTGAATTCTGAGAGATCCTGATTATACTCCTTTTCCAAGGAGCATCAGACTGAATTGATACTGCTTTCTGTTGTTGTACTCCAATGTCCACTCTCGTGGAAAGAGTATGGAAACCACAGGGGATCTTGTATGCTATGATAAACCAGAATCAAGCCCTGGCTTTCCTTCTTCCCACTTCTGCCTGAAAGTGTAAGTTGCTTACAGGAACAACTTTGCAATCTTTTTAGCAGTGTATGTACTTCATTTACATGCTGTAATGGTTTTTACGTTAAAATTTAATTCCTAATCAGTATTAATAAAAATTTCTCAGAATTTCTGGTAAATTTTAAGAAAGTAATCTGTATTTGGGCTTCATTTAAGGTATATAGAACACAATTTTAGATTTAAAAGTAGGCAGAACAGAGTTGCTGAAACTGCAGTCACTTCAAACCTACACACTTTCTTCAGGGAAGGAAGATGTGACCTTTTATTTTATGAGCAAATTCATAAAATTTAGAATAAAATCCTTCATAAAATTTAAGAATCATAGAACCATAGAATATTAAGTGTTGGAAGGGACTTTAAAGATCACATAGTCCCAACTCCCCTGTCATGAGCAGGTACATCTCTCACTAGACCTGGTTGCTCAAGGCCTTGTACAACCTGAACATTACCAGGGCTGGGGCAACCACAACCTCCCTGGGCAACCTGTTTCGGTATGTCACTACTCTCACAGAAAAGAATTTCTTTCTAATATCTAGCCTAAATTTCTCCTCTTTCAGTTTGTATCCATTACTCCTTGTCCTGTCACTGCAGTTCCTGATGAAGAGTTCCTCTCTGGCTTCCTTGTTGGCTCCCTTCAAACACTGAAAGTTGCTATGAGGTCTCCACGCAACCTTCTCTTCTCCAGGCTGAGCAGCCCTGACTTTCTCAGCCTGTCGTTGAACTGTCTGATCTGTGTTTCATTGTAAAGAGATTGAAATAATGTATTCTATTCAAATGATCGTAGGCTGAATTTTTGTGGAAAAAGAGGTCGTTCTTTGGCAATAGTGAAGTTGTAGTTCTGAATTAGAAGCGAGTGGGAGCAAAAATGTGGTTTGGAGTTAAATAAAACATTATGTTTTGATATTTCTTTGTTGTTTATGTTTTCCTTTTAAAAATGCCTTTAAAATTATTGGGGAAGGAAACTAAAATTTAGGTTTATTTGAACTGAAAATTAATACGCTTATTTTGAAAATCGTGAGGAGAAAGTTTTCAACTTCATTTGGGTTATGAGGAGAGAGATGTCTTGTAAAGTGGTAATCCGAGTATTGTCATGCCTTGCAGAATAGGGTAATAATCAAAAGGAAAATTTTTAAGAGTTCAGGGTTTTTCTTTGTTTTTCTTTGTTTGGTTGGGGTATTTTCCCCCAAAGTTATAAAGGTCAGTTTTAAAAGGTATGACACACAAAAATGTAAGTAAGCACTTCAGAGTAATTATCAGTGAACCTGAGAATTGAGGATAGACACAGAAACAGCATGAAATTTCTCAGTAGGCACCTACAAGAATTTCAGATCCTTCTGTCTGCTCTCTCCTTTTTCTAAGTGATTTAGAAAACACATTTGCTTTGAATTTCAGCAAATGCCATATGTCTGTGTTGAGAACTTCAATTTCTAAGGATTAAATTCAAAATACTTATGTAGCTGTGTCCACATTGTCTTGAAATAGCTTGAAAGCTTCAAATATATCTAATAGATACTATATATGCTTAGTGTCTAATTGGTATCTCTAACATATACTTAATAACCCCTCTAATGAACTAAGGTGAAGAAGTATAGAAATTTTGATCTCTAAGTGTAAGCAGGCACTACAATTTATACTTTCTGCTTTGTTCTCTTCAACCTTACAAGTAATTTAAGGTCACAGCACTCCTCTCTTCCACCACATGCTCCTTCCTCTCTGTGATTTAGACAAACTGAAAAATTATTCCATCAAAAAAAAAAAAATTGCTTTTCTTATTTCCAGTGCAAAAAAGATATGATAAAATATGTAGCCATGAGGTAGGGGGAAGTCAGGAATAGCCTTTTTGGCAGAAGAACAGGTTACAGAACTGCACTTAGCTATCAGTGGTTGAATTCTGCCTATCTCTTTTTAGAGGCTTTGGAAATCTTCCCAAGATTTTAGTATAATGTATTGTCTCAAGTGTTGACTTTGCCTAGAGTTAGACAACTAACTATCTGTTATGTCTCTGGAAATAGTTCCTTTTTATTTTAGCATAAACTTAAAATAAACTGAGTAGAAAACTCCAGGATACAGGGATGCTTTTTGTCATGATGACACAGTTTATATGTACTGTATGAGACTCATGTTTTCAAGAGCGATTAGGATGTTCTGAGTTATATCACTCTGTGTTTACATTTGGACATTTTCATTCATACATTTACTTTAGAAATGTACACTGCATTACAAAACATAATTGGCCTTTTTCCACCTTATTTAAATTCATTTGATGGATATATAAACTTAGCAACTAAGGTTTCTTAAGTTACCTTTTGGATTTTGACCCCATGGGGAATGTTCATGTAATCTAATGTAGTTGTTCTGAATAACATCCTAATTAGAAGCCTAAAGTAGGCTGAAGTTAGGAGTCGACATGAATCAGAGGGACATAGGCATTTCCAGAATATTATTCACACAAATCAAGTTAGATGGCTGAAAACAGTTTAGATAAAGATTTTCTCGCCATTTAGCATTACTGTTTGCTTTGAGTGCTTGCATTTCTAGGTAAATTTTGAAGAAAACAAGGCAAAAAGCTTGTCTTCTTTTTTATGTTTAGAAGGGTAGCAGTGTAAGCCTACCTTACATTTCCCTGCCTGTGCTTTTATCTAGAGAAGATATTGCATTTAGCAGGATTTCACACATATATATGCTGTGCCTCTAGAATTCAGTCCCTTGGGTAAAATTATTATGGAGCTGAAATGCCTTGTTCATATAATGCTCCGGCACTGCCTGTAGCCGAATGCAGTAGTAGTTTTAGGATCAGAATATTGGCTAAATGACTACTTGGGAAGATCATGTGATTGTTGATAGAACTGGAACTGAACTCTCCTGCCCTTGGGCCACAAGAGTGCATGTGATGAACACACTGGACAGTTCCGTGGGTTGTAAATTATATCCTGCTCTCTCCCCCAGCCATATGTAAAATATGTCCCCTATTCAGGGAACCCACAAAACTTAGTCTGTTTTGCTATTTAATTGTACTACCACCTTAGGATCACATGGGAATTCTGTGGAAGGAGCTGAATGGACTCAATACTGAATTTTGAACTGAAGGCAAACTAGCGTTGTTATTCAGATCCATTTTTCTTCAAAGAGTCTGTAAGTCATTGTGCCTAGCTCTGATTTTTATAAAGGTTTAAGGTACTTTCCTTCCAAGAAACAAGGTCAAGAGGTTCTTGAATGGTTGTTGCTGTTTCAATGAAATGCTATAATCCCGTAAATCCGTATTAATATTTTTACTGATAAGATTTATTAATTGCCCAGATGAGTTTTTTCATTCCTTTCCAACAGACATACTTGTAACATGTTAAAGGTGAGTTTATAGGGCAGAACAATATCTTACACTCTCCTTTAAGGTAACAATGCCATATTATTCCTAGTAAAAGGAAATAGGTCAGTTTTTTTATGGTAAAAGTTTTTAGTCCAATAGTCCAAATATTTGCCATTCAGCTAAGATGAAGGAAGGAGGATTTCTTCCTTCTCTCTATTTACACAAACACAGGACTGTGAACTAAGTTCTTGGGGTAGAATATTTCAAGATAGATGTCTCTTAATCTCCTCTATTTAAATATTTTTACAAAGTATTCAAATATTCCTGGATTCAGGTCCTGGAATTTAGATTTATACTTGTAGAGGACAGCTCAGAGTGCCAACATGAGTCACTGTACCTTTTTTCACTTTGTTTGAGCTGAAAAAAATTATTTAGTTCACCAAAAATTATATTGTTTTTAGGTCCAGTCATCAAAAAGACATTCAGTTATTCGTGCAGTCCCACTTATCCTGGAAAAAGTTCTGTCACACCATAATGATATTAAAAAAATAGAATTCATATGCTGTCTCATTATATGTATGTAAAATATAGGATTCCTAAACTCTCCCAGAAATAAGTAGAAGTGTCACCACAAATTTTTTTTTATGTGTGAAGATTTTACATTAGTCTGTAGCTGAAAAATCAGAAAGAGAATAGGAAAGTGTGATTACAGAAGAGAACTCAAATAGCATATTAAATCTTGGAAAGAGTGTTTCTTTTTTATTGTGTCTAATACTAGTCTGAGAGAAAGAGTGAGATACCTTTATTAAACTAAAATAAAGCGGCATTCATCCATAATTCAGAGCTTAATGCAATGATTTCAAAGTGCCACAAAGACTACCTTGAGTATTATTTTAAGCTGTCTTCTAAAGCACGGTGTTAGTAGTAACGTTTCCGTCTAACTCCATCGTCTTAACAAGAGCTGCTGCCTGCTACAATATCCGATAACTACCTGTACCGTCAAAACACCCTCAGCAGGCACTTCTTCCCAACAAAACTCACAACATGTTATTATCACAGCATTTTTTTCCTAGTATTTTCTTATTCTGCCCTTATTAAAAAATAAAGTAGAGCAACATTCTACTTCAACTGTTCAGTACTAAAAAAAACTCTTCTATCTATCACTACCATGGTGATGCTGTAGCCTTGTGAACAGCTGTCATTGAAGAGATACAGTTGGGAATTTTCTTAAGAATGTTTTTATCAGAATACACTTGTTTCTCAAAACTGAAACTGTATTTTTTTTAAGATGGTATGTACCTGTTTTAATAAGGCAAGGATTTCTGATCAGTGAGAAAGAGACAGATGCACTGACATACTTCATCTGGCCCATTTAGGGTATTTAAATCCATGAGATGAGCCTGGGGACAGATCAGCATTTGATGTGCCCTTATTTCACAAAGCACTGTAGAACCATTTCAACTTGTATTTATAATTAAGAGTTTAATGAATGACGCAGGGAGGTCCTCTGCATGTCTACATGTAGAGTTTACCATAGCACTGCCAGTCTAAAAAGTACCATGGACTAATTAAAACTCAAAGCAGTATGGTTGTGTCAGACTGTTGCTGACATATGGTTTAACATGGTTTACCTGTGCTGAGGACTGGAGTATAACAGATTACCAGCTCTGCTGCTCTCTTCCATACCTATATTACTTTGGAGCAGTGTCATTGTACCATGCACCATGTCAGGTCAGCTGTAGCTGAGCATCTCTCAGCTTCTTTAGACAAAATTCTGCTGTGCACTCTGCCTTCCTGTTGATTTTCTTTTCCTACCCCTCACTCTTTTTTTTTTTTTAAGTTCCTCTTTTATTTGATTTTTTACTGTTTTGCTCGTGTTTGTTGGTGTTCTCCTGGTTTAGAGCAAGAAAACTTAAAGAATCTTGTAAAACTTCCCTTCGATGAGAAAATAGTCTGCCAGCCACTTCTGAATATTACAGTATCTGGAAGAGTAGAGGGAAGGTAGGAAATCGCTAAGGAGTCTGCAGTGTATACTTATAACGTGGGTCTGTTAACAACAGCCAGAAGTTTGTCTCAAAGTATGGTTTAAGCATGAGAACGGCTGAGCAAAGTTGAAGCAGCATATCCTTATCTTCGTGTTGTAAACATGTGGTCTCTGTAAACATTACTGATATCACATCTGCAGTATACAGTGGTGAGTAAGGACAGAAAATAACTAGTGATGACAGATAACAAGTGGTGCATTCATCCGTAGTCCACAGAACTAAAAAACTAACAAAAAATCTAAGATGATGCTGAGAAGTCCTTTGCTTTTGAGACTATTTCTCCTTTTACTAGAGTACTGTACAGCAGCATCTTCCTTTGAAGGTATAAGTGACACTGAAACTCAGCCCTAAGTTTAAAAGGTATAAAACACAATGAAAATATCAATACACAAAATTTACTGCCAGCACCCCAAGAAATAAAGAAACTTTACAAAGTCCATTTTTTTCAACTTTTCTGACAGCCTCTGTTTCTAGCCCTTGAAGTTTTAAAGAGGAGCCAAAATAGACATTTGCTAATTTTGAGCAACTTTGATTTCATTGCTGGTTTTAAAGAATTATTGGTTTAGATCTCTGTTAGACAAAGCACATCCAAGTTAAGTGACTCTCTTAGGGTCATACAATATATTCGTGACATGAATCTGAATGACCTGATTTTCACAACTAATCTGTAAGCAATAAATAAGATCTTAATATCTAAGTTTTAAGCCAAGGCTTCATCTTCTTGTCAGTAGTTACACTATATATTGTTAATTTCCCTAATTTGACAGCTGATTGTCCTCTTTAAGGAGGCCCCTAGCAGTATTATTTCCAGCTTGCAACTGGTTTAAAACATAAAGAAGAATAGGCAGGATTATTTTTCTTCCACTTCTCATATCCTTCCACCTAATAGCAGGATAGTGTTCTATTTACAGGGATGGTAGCTTTCAGCTCAATGTTATGCTATCACCAGTATTTGTCTATCTCTCCTTATCTGGCTAGAGATTTAAGTCCCAAGAACACCTCTGACTTGCTGGTTAACTGTTTTTTTTCTTTTGTAAAACCCAGCCTTCTTAGGCTGAGTAAAACCTTTACATAGGCATTCACAGACTTTATTTCCACCCCTCCTTCTCAAAAACACGCTCTTTTCTGAACCTTTCACTACGTTTTTCAAAGATTCAAGCTCTTTAAAAGGTGGGCGTGGGGAGGGGGCAGGCAGATCGGTACTCACCACCACCAAAACAACTGACTTGTTTTCTCTAGCTTCTAGGTACAAGTTGAGACCTTAGCTTTGTTTTTCCCTCATCCTATGCTTTGGCATGAAGCATCCAAAACGTAGATTGCTGGACTTATTCATGGCATTTCAAAGAGAGCATCATTTGGGCCATACATTAGCAAGCAGGCAAATAATTAATAATAACACACGTGGAAGCAAATGAATGTTTTGCTTGTTGAAAGAGAATGAGAAAGTCAGACAAAGGCCTGGGCTCTATGTCCTTGCCCTTCACAGCAGCAGAAGAAATAATGTTATGAATAGCATTTAACTTGAATTTGTAGCAAACTGCTGCTTTTATCATAAACAATTGCCAGATGGTATACATTATCTTCCTTTTTTCTCCTTTCACAAAAGCAGCATTAATTGCAGAGCAGCCCAGGGCTCCACTCAGCTCATCAGTGTGATAACACTTCATGACCCTGATTAGCCGTCAGTCTACTCAATTAAAAAGATCATTTAGACATTCACCCAATCATTTGCCTATCGAGCCACCTGGGCCTCAACCAGGGGCTCCATTTTTAACGTTCTCCTGCCCTCTCTCATCTCGCCTAGCTTTTTTACATATCTCCAAAAGACGTAATTGAATTAAATAAAGCGTCTCAGGGGCAGCTGCAACATCTGCTGTTTGTGGTATGTCAAGCCTTCAGCATTAAAAACAGTTACATATGCTCCAAATTAGCAGGTCGCAGAGATGAAACAGTCGATGATAGTGTTTTTGTGCCAGCGTGAGAAGCAGCTCACAGCTGTGTGCAATTTACAATTAAAGGCTTTATCAGAGCTCAATTGTACTAGTGAATCAAGTGGTGAGAGGTCAGTTACTGAATTAGACCAATTAGAGCTTGTACAGTTAAATTATCTGTCTTATTACCTACTGATAAACAGCCTTGTCATATCTTTACTCAGATGATGAAGCTTGAAAGTGTTTTATGAGGTGATTCTGTACTTTTGTGTCTGTGTGTAATGGAACTCAGTAGCTCAGCAAAGTTGGTCTGATGCAACAAGCATAGAGCAGACAACTTCTTAAACTGGAGAGGGAAAAAACCCCAAATGCCTGCAGTTAAAACCTTTAATCAAAATTAGGTTAGGACAAGAATTAAGATTATAGATGTTGGCTGTCTTTCAATATTTTTCCACTTGCTAAAGTCTAAGTTCATAAAGTTAACAGTGGGAAGTGTTAAACTTCTGATTTCTTGGTTGGAGGTTTTTTTTTTTTTATGACTTGTTCTCTCCCACTCTGAAGGAGAGATGGGATGCAAAGGAGAGAATCTAATAAAGTCAGGCTCTGATTTCATACTGTAAAATAATGCAGTAATAATGGACAAAGACAGAAACTGCTGCTTCTTAATCTCAGGATTTACATGGTTCTGGAAAGCATTACTTGTAAGCCTGGACAGAGATGACTGAAGATGGGGAACTGAACAAAGGTGAGCCACTGAAACCTTTTCAGAAGTACTGTGCATACAAGTGTATCAGTTTATAGCTGGGTAGTATTAAGCATCTGTTATTGCTATGTCATCCTACTATGTGAAGGAGACATGAGCTGCACCAGGGTATGGCGGTGCCGAATCTTTAAGCACCTGGCCCTGAGAATTGCTGTCTGGGGCTCCATATAATTTGGAAGTGGGGGAGGGGAATAGGGAGTAGTGGGGATTACAATTAAAGTTGTATGACAGTTTGACAATGCTGCATGTCAAATTCTACCTTTTTAAGGCAACAGTAACTGAGGACCAGAAATCTCAGAAGCCTTCCCTTGTAAGGGACTACCTGTGCTTTGCTCTCGAAAATGAAGTAAAGATCACACATTTCTTTGTTAATCAAACAGTGGTAAAGTGATGGTGCCATTCTGTTTCAGAGAAAATCCTAGAGATTAGATCATATGCTCAATTCTCTTCTTTGCAGAAGGTAATCAAAGATGTGTTAGGCCATTAGAATGGACTAAAAAATACCTGATTGTATAACCTAGTAGCCAGGGAATTTGGCTTAAAGAAGCATTGAGTCCGTTCCCAAAGTTGTATTTCAGTCTTTTCCATCAACTTGTCATTGGATAAAAGGCAAAAAAGCTATCCATTCCCTGTAAACCTGCATCCTGTATCACTCTTCATTCTTCACAGTAGCACAGAACTGGGAGGAAGGAAGGATGGTGAGCAGCTAAAAGGTGAACAAGCTGGCTTGTAGGACATCAGACAGCGGGACACCTGGCACACTGAGGGTTAAATCTCTGTGAACAAAGGAGGAGGTCTGTAACTGGAAACCTTTCTCAGTAAATCTATATTGTGCAGAGCTGCACTATTTGAGTATGTTCAGATGCAAGTTTGAACAGAAATTAAATGCTAGCTACTTATTAAAGGGAGATTTGTTAGGGGTGGGGTCATACTTTGATTCCACCCTCATATTTTCTTGGTGCAAGCATACATTTTTGGAGTGGTCTTTTGATCATGTTTAATGCATGGCTTCTATATATTCAGTCAAACAGATTTTTCAAAATGAGGAGGGTAAGTTTCAAACAGATGTCTTGAGATGTCTTATTAAAGATTGTCGTTGAAATAAATTAAGAAGGTTGTGATGCTGGCAATGAGGGGGCCGCAATTCCTTTTTGCCTGTGAATAATGTTGACTCATTTTCTCCAAGTTTGTGACTTACATTTAAAGAAACTCTAATCAACCTTGAAATAGCCCTCTTTGAAAGAGTAGATTTAACGTTTCAGTGTTTTCCTTAAGTGCATTGAGCTCATTGCCAAGATCAAATGTCTAAAAAAAGCAGTAGAAACAAAGAGAAGTTTTTGAACTTGTGGATGAATAAGAGAAAGAAAAAGAATATTTTTTGAGTGTAAATGAATATATTTTTCAACTCTCTTACCCTTCTAAGTAGTAGAGGGTATTTAGTTTATTCCTCAAGGGGAAGAGAGAAACATAGTCTAAGTAGTCTCAAAACTGCTGAGATTTGAATTTTTCAGTGTACACTTGGTTAGAACCCTGATCTCCCTACAGTGCACATGCTGCTGGCAGTTATTGAAATTCTTCATCCTCTCCTCCTGTTGCAGCCTTCCAACTTCTGAATGACGTTTGCCCTTGATAAGGTCAAAGTGAAAGTCAAACCCCAGACATCAAAACTTCCTATTTTTAAACGCTAAATTGCACCTTTTCAGTAAACTCTTAAACAAAAAATTAAAGCTCATTTTATTTTTTTATTCTTGCCTTCATTGTATTAAAATTGACAAATTACTTTAGTCCAATTTTAAAAGAAATAGGAGTTTCTGCAGCTTTGCATAAAGTGATTTTGAATTTTAAGTGTCTTTTACTTTCCAACAGAGGTTAAATCCCTGTGTACATAGCTCACTGTTAAGTATAAATGAGATATTACTTACATAATTCAGTCAATGTAAAATAGGGATAAAGTAGGAAAGTCGGTCAGAAGCTAGAATATTACAATAACAAGACCATATTTTTTGACTGCAGCTACCTCCACAAAAAAATGGTATGTAATGTAACCATGTCTCAGCTTTGTGCTTCCATCTGCCTGCTGAAGCTTATGCATCTTCTCTCTATAACTGGCCACTCCTAAATTATTCCAGTGCTCTCTTATCTATTCCCACAGTACAGAGGGATGCTTCCCCATGTCATTGCAAATAAAAAATCCCACCCTATTAATGGCAGGTGCTGGCAGTCCTCCTTACTGTAGAAAGTTCTGTTTTCACCAGGCCTGTATCTGTGTACCTGAAAGAATCAATTGAAGTTCTCTCTTCTTCCTGGCTGGCTAAATTCAACCAGCATCTGCTATTGCAGCATGACCTTCTTGCCTATCCTGCAACAGAGCCACAGGATTTAGACTAGTTATAAGGAAGAAGTTCTTTATAATGGGGGTGGTAAAATACTGGAACAGGTTTTGCGGGTGGTAGATGCTGCGTCCCTGGAAACAAGGCTCTGGGTAACCTGATGTAGCTGAAGATGTCTCTGCTAATCTGAAACTATTCTGTGATTAAAGCTGATCTGAATTGCTCATGAGCTGCAGTTGACTTGACTTGCTGGCTGGGCATCTTCCACCTGTGCCGCTCAGCCACAGCCCTTCTCTAGAGTGCATTGAAGAAACTTGTTTGGGACAACTGAATATTTAAGAACTAGTAGACAGTGATGAATATAAATGTTTAAACAATGAATATAAATGTTTGAAGAAATGGAGCATACACGCCTAGTGCCATTTGTTTCATAAGAACAAATAACACCTCCAAGGAGTGGTGCTTAGATGCTTGCAGTAGTCAGCTTTTAGAAATATTGGGAGTTTCTTTTAAAAATCTCTGCATACCCTTTTGCCAAACAGCACTACTACAGAGATCATTTGAATATTAGGTAATAAAAATGTGAATAAAATAAAATAAAACACTGAAGTAAGGTGGTTCTGGTGCATTCTGATACCATTTCTTTAGAATGGTAAGCTGTGACTCTCAACAATTTGGTTTTCAAGTCAGTTTTTACCCATTACACTTCGCCAAAAGTATATCTTTATTAAAACTCCTCAATAGTACTTCTTTGTATTTTCCTCACATAAACTCTAGACATTCTTATTTTTCCCTGGCATAAACCTCTTTCAGTTTGTATAGTAAATCTGAGTTGTCCAAGGTGTTGTGAGGGCAGCCTTTGTCTCCACTATCTACAAGCATTAATTCATGACTGTGAATAACTTTCTTTTTCAGACATCCATAGTAGTTCCTGTCTTTGATTGTCCACACTACACCAGTTTCAGAGTTTCCTGCCTTGTCTTAGCCATTAATATAGAAGCCGGTAAATCACCACAATTTACAATTCAGTTCAATTAACACTTCTCATTGTTTGATTTAAGACACAGGCTTCAATTTCTGTTGTTTTGCTGGCCATTACAAGAGCCCTCCAGATGTCCTTGCAGAAGAGCCAGGGTGATAGAATGGGCGCAAGAACCCCACTTTTCCCAAAGTAATTATTCCCTAGTGATGGATCAGAGACCTTCATTCCAGTCTCTAGGACTGCTTCCGGATGTTTTTTTCTTAAACCTCTCAAGGCATGGGCAAATCTCTGTTATTGTTTTCCTGTCTTTGAAGTACTACCTACACATATGTTGTTTGTATATTTTTATCAACATTCAGTCTGTGTCAAGCATGAATAAATACAGCCATTAATGAGTGAACGAAGCTATATGGAAATCCAGAGCAGAATTTCTTGGTAAGCATTTGGAAATAATTGGCCGGTAGTCAGTGCCAGAGGTCTGGCAAAAGTGGTGATTTTTATTAGTGAAATGTACAAAAAGCAATATTTCTAAACTGCATCATCGTTATGACAAACCAAGTAGATACCAAGTGCTTCCTATGAAGTGCTATCTCTGTTCCTCTACTTATTCCACAAAAAAATAAAGAGCAAATCAGCTGCCTACACTAAATCAGTCCCACCAAAGCAATCTGTGCTAAGTGAAATAGTTTTGCAAAGACCTGAAAATAGGGGAGTTGCTTAAAAATCTCCCAGCTTTATTGTCTTCTTGATTTGCAAACCCATAACTTTCAACATTTACACTTCTTTCTTTTTACTGGTCATTACATCATACTAGAGGTGCATCAGAGGCTTTATTAGAGTTTATTAGTTTATTAGAACATGTTGTAGACCCCAGGGCAAGTAAATCAGTGGATAGATACTAACTATAAAAACTACTGGATAGATAACTCGGTGCATAACTTACCTGTATGTTTGTAAAGTGCATTGGTATATACGAAATATAGCAGGATTTTTTCCTCCAACTTTAGATCCTATTCAGCTGTTGAAAATAATAGAAAAATACGAAAGGGACAATGAATCAAAAATATCTTTGAACTTATATCATACTTTTTAAATTTAAAAATTCTCTTAGAATGCTCCAATTAATTTAATCCTGTAAAAATCATAACTATTCAGTACTATTTACTGCATTTTCACAGTAAATAGCTTCAAATTGTAAAATGATTTTTTCCCCCTAGTTGTTTGCTTGAAAAGGAAATCTCTCTTTGTTAATTTAGATAAATATGGGGTTTGGATTTGTTTGGGTTTTTTGTTTATTTTTTTTTTTTTTAATAGGCAAAACACCAGACCTTCATATTGCTCATGAAAGTTTAATTCTTGATCCATTATTATTTTTACTCTGTGTTAATAATGTATTAGATGTGCTTATTGCATATCTGTGGATGTATAGATGGGTACACTTTGGTTAGAACAGTCAGAAGTGTTGCTGAGATCACCCTCACTCCAAACGGATTCTAATGCTTATTGGTTTCATGTTTTAAGAAAAATGAGTCAGTGCATGAAGGAATTTTATTCAAGATGTACTTATCAGATGTGTTACCTCAGTGAAGGTTATACTTTTGGTATTGATCAAACCACTCTCCCTTGGTGTACAGATGATTAATTCCCTATTAACTCACAAGATAAAACTAACCTAAGGAGTACATTTGAACAAGTGGTAGTGCTTCAAGTGCACACATACCCCCTATATTAAAAGTGACTCCCCCAATGCCTTTTGTGTGCCTGTTATCTGCTTACCTTGATGTATTTTTTCTCTTGACATAACACTTTTCCTTGATTTTGCCAAATAACTCTGCTTTGTTCTTGCTGTGATGCCAGATATATGCTTTTTGCATTTTTATATCCCTTTTTATAGTGGTATGTTTAGAGCTGCTTTTAAAAGCTAGATGAAGTTTTCCAAAATTGTGATTCTGCAAAATTTTGCTGATGTTAGAAGTTTCCGTCTTTCTGACAGCTGTTAATTGGTAGCCAGTGGGAACAACATGTATATAAATATCACAAGTTCTTGCTCTGACCAAATCTAACTTGTGAACCTGTATTTGTGATTCTTGAAGCAAGGCATCTTGACTGAAGGCTATTTTGAGTGAGATTCTCAGTTGCACATGTTGGAGAGCTTTATTATGTACATGAGGCCTAGAGGAAAAGCTCTTCTTTAGCCAAGTGATTTAATGTTTCATGTAACCTTTGAAAGACCACTGGAGGCCAGCACCAGAAAACTTTATCATGCAGATCTCTATCAGGAGACTGAGAGGGTCTTTATTCTAAGTGGTCTCAGTGATCTTGTCTTTCTGAGGGAGTGACAAGAGTGGAAAAGTTCAGACCTTGGCCTTTTTGTATGTGTTTTTTGTATATATGGGAAGGTTCAGAATGGTGGTGACTTCTTGCAGCATAGGAAAAAATAAACCCCAAAGTACCATCAAGCATGAACACTAATACTTCCAGCTGCAGGCACATTTCCCAATTACTCATCAGTTTGTCACACATCAGCTGCTGTCTGTAAAGCCATTTCTGCAAGATGTGTGTTTAGAAGAAAACTTGATCACATGATGAAGCTCTAGCACAATATACAACTTGATTAGCGCTATGATGAAAGTACTTTGTGCGCCAGTCTCTGTAAGAGTTAGTTTTTAATTACTTCTCTAAAAGGTATTCAAACTTGATATAATTTCTGTATTATTGGCCATGATCCAGTCGTCACAAATTATTGTTATTGGTGAACCTTACAAGCATGTAGTTTTGTCTTTTCTTACAGAACATGAATGAAGCTCTGAGTTAGTGTGAACCTATTACTCCTCACTGTGACATCTCTTGAGATGCCAACACATCGTGAGGCTGATTACTAAGTCAAGGCTTTTTTTGTGGCCATTTCTGTGTAAGGGTTCTACCTAGGCTAACAAACTAGGATTACCTGATGGCATCAAAGGATTGGTGCATCCTGCAGTAAGGAGAAATCAAGATAGCTTTACAGTGACATTACAGAGAAGTAGGTGGGTGCCTTTTCACTACATCTTTTTGTTTTAAATTTTTCAGTAACCCCCTTTTTTCTGACAAGCTACTTACTACAAGTTATTGTTTTAAAATGTTGGGCCTGAGTAGTCTGAGGTAAAACACTTCTTGACTTTAAGTAAAGACCCTATTTTATGTGTGAAATATATTTGACAGTGAAATAAAATTAAGTAGGTCCTACCTTTAATGAATAATATTTTGGACAGCATCAGTTTCCTTTATTCAAAACTCTTCTAACAGAAGTTTAGAACTAGTTTCATGGTACGTGACAAATAAATTGGGACATACAATGATAATGTTTACTGATTTTGAACAGTGTCTGTCTCCTGAATATTGTTCTCTGCTTTTAGCCAAACATTTTCTATAAATAAAAAGAATGTGGATTGTTTAAAAGCATTTCAAATCAGCTTAAAACAGTCAGATTATTTTGACTTGACAACACTATTTGATTTTTAGTGCTCTGAATGTAACATTTAAAAGCAGGCTCTTGGAGCAAAAATTTGAAATCATGAATTTCAGATAAACTTCCCGAAACATTCCATAATGCTTGTTTAAAATGTTTTAGGTTGACAATCATATTTAACATATTGTGAACATAAAAGATGGAAGAGTAATATCAAAGGACAAAATCAGGTGAAAAAGGTTACATGAAATTGTTTGCAATATATTTTTATATATGTTTCTCTATTTGTTAATTTATTTGTAACTTTAATGGTAGAAAATAACACAAAACATCTTTGAAGTCTGCTTATGCATCACTTAAACTCATCTTTACTGAATCTCCTAAAGGGTATATATGTTTTTTTGAAAAGAATTACACAAACATATATGTGTGTGTATATATATATTTTCCATAATTAGGGAGGCTATTCATGGCAGTAACATGTTCCCTGCCTTATCTGTAAAATAGCTCAAAGAATCATTTTCTTTGAACAGAATTCATCTGTAAGTCCATCTTGCTCACTGTCCAGCAGTGGCAGTAGGAGAAGACCTCTAGCCTGGTCACTAGCTGTGGTATGCTGCCTCAACAATTAGCAGGTAAGGGGCAATAGAGGATGTATCCCCAACTATTCCCTTTGGTATCTGCTTTTGAATATGGTTGTCCATTGTTTTGTTTTATCTCCTCTTGAACACGTTATTTGCTCCACCTCTGTCTTTGGCAGGAAGTTACACAATCATTACCCTTTGTAAAAAGGAGAACTTCCTTGTTTTAACCCATACTATGAGTTTCAACAGGCAACCCTAGTTCTAAATAGTTAGGCTGTCTGTCAAGACAGCTGCATCATGCCATTAATAATTTTATTTGTTCTCTTACTTTTTCTGACTCTGCTATGTCCTGCTGACATGGAAAGTACTGCATGCAGTTATATAGTGACAATATTACATTTTATGTTCATTCTCAGTTATATTCTCGATGATGCCCAACATTTTACTGTTGATTTTTCTTTTTGGCATCTTTTGCACTTTGAGCCAATTATTTAGAGAACCATCCATGACGTCTCTGGCATCTCTCTGTTCTCAGTGGTATCACAGAATAACAGAGTACGCTGAGTTGAAAGGGACCCATGAGGGTCATCGAGTTCAATCCTTAGCCCTGTACAGGACCATCCCCAGGAGTCACACTGTGTGCCTGGCAATATCATCCAAATGCTTCTTGAACTCTGGCAGGTTTGGTGCTGTGAACACTTCCCTGAGGAGCCTATTTTGGTTCCCAAACACCTTCTGGGGGAAGAACCTTTTTCTAATATCCAACCTAAACCTCCCCTGACACAACTTCAGGCCATTCCCTTGGGCCCTGTCACTGGTAACCATAGAGAAGAGATCAGTGCCTGCCCTCCTCTTCCTCTCAGGATAAAGTTGTAAGTGCAATGAGGTCTCCTTTCAGTCTTCTCCAGGCTGAACAGACCAAGTGACCTCAGCTGCTCCTCATACGGCTTCCCCTCAAGGCCCTTCACCATCTTTGTTGCCCTCCTTTGGACACCTTCCAATAGCTTAATATCTTTCTTATATTGTGCCCAAAACCGCACACAATATTTAAGGTGATGCCACACCAATACCAGGTTTTCTTGTACCCAATACAGAGCAGAGTAATTTAAAAAAGTTAAAATATGGAACTCTTTCATAAGGAAAGGCTACTGCTGCAAGGCAGATTTCAACAGTTTATTTGAAAAGGCATTAATAAAAGAAATAAGGCTGCAGCCTCTGTAAGTAACACTTCCATAAGTAACACTTCCTTAGGTAACATAGGTACTATTTAAATAGCCAATATATCAGAGAATCTGTATATATAGGGCTCTTCCCTGAGCAACCTGCAAAAAAATTATTTGACAATCTAGCAAATTTTCAAGATATTAGTGCAAAAGCCTTCTATTTGTTTTTTCTGCAGGATGAATGGCACTTGCTGCAGCCACATTACATCATAATACAGCATTTGGTCAGTGATCTGTGTTTTGAAACTGCAGAATCAGTTCAATGCAAATATCACAGAATAATTGCTTAACCTCTCTTCCCCTTGTTCAGAGCACTTCAGTGTTAAGTATAAAATGAACCAGGCTTATGATTTCTGATAAATCAATAAAACCAAAGGACTTGCGACCAAAGCCTTAATTGTCTTAACAAGAGCATGTATGCCTCTCAAACTAATGAATCAAGTATTATTGGCTTCTTTTCCCCTTAAACCTTTTGAATACTTCGTACTTCTAAATAGAACAGTAAGTGTTATGTGTGTTAACAGTTTTACAAATTATCTGTGATTTTGTACTACAGAGTATGACACTCATTACTGGACTTGTGTCCTGCCATTTCCATTTGTCTGTGATAAATGTATATAGATGAACTGATTCTGCATTTTTGTTGGGCTGTTTGTTTTTTTTATTATTTCTTCAGAGTGTATGATCAAAGAGATTAAGCCAGCATTACTAATCACATCTACTATATAGATAAGCAGATATTTTCTAATACTGATTTCAGACACTTGACCAGTGATGAGTTTATTCAGGGTTTTATTCATAAAAATTTTGACCAGGGTACACATTTCTGTGTCTGGAACTCCTATTGTGAAGGAACCTGATTCTGCAAAAAGACTCAAGGCCTTCAGGCTCAGAAAACTATTCAAACACACACTATCTGGAAATAGGATTGGCAGTGGTCCTTCTGCTTACTGGTGAGTTGTAGAAGAGGACAAAGGAGGAAAAGGAGGTGAAGATAATTTACAACAAGCAAAGAGTGCAAATATTCTTTAAAAAATTGACAATGGAGGTTTCTTCTAGAAGGCATTTTCACGTGTAGCTTTCATTTTTCTGGCCCAATTAAAAAATACGACCATACCTTTTTTTCATTTAAACAAGTGCTTACTGTCATTTAGTAGGACTTTACATATTTATCAAAACTCAAATCATGGGCTTACATGCTTTGATAAGTTAACTGCCAGACTAGGGCCTCAGTGTATACTCTTGCCTTAAAGAAACCTTCTCTTCTGAAACTTACTTAAAAATCATGGTTTTAACTGATTTCCAGTTTTGCTAGTTCTCACATAACATCAAGAGTTTATCAAAATATTTAAATCTATGACCAGCAGCTCTAGAAGACATAATATCATAAAATGTTTCATACATAGAGATGTAAGGTTTAGATGTCATTGAACTGTTGAAATTGAAAGCAGTTCACAGAATAAATCATAGCAGTCATGAGCAGATCAGCTCATTTTGTTTACCTAGAAGACAGTTTGTTTTCAAAATCTCTTGGTAGGTAATCCAGAGCATTTACAAGAAGCATGGCATAAAGTATACTGGGACAACAAACCCTGCATATGAAAAACTCCTAGGTAAAGATCTTAGCACTAGTGTTAGCTGAACACCCCTAAGGGCAGCAAACTTTAAGAAAGTTTAAGTGACTTTAAGGATATGGTCCACCAGATTTATAAAAATTATATGGAAGCAAATCTGTGTTTCTAGTGCAACAATATAGACTTTTTAAATTTTCTTCCTAATCCACGTCTCTGTGAAAATGCAAATGCTAGAAGGTACTCATAGTTATTTGTTTGTGTAAACAAATAACTTTCAGCTGGTAGATCTGCCCAAGTTTTTATCGAAGCAAGACTTACATTCTTTTTCTCTGATGTTAGAAGAACAACTGCTCTGACTAATAAACTAGAAAGTAAACTCATTATCTTTACTGACATGAATCATGCCATTAATTTCAGTGAAGGTTTTTCACAAGAAGTATCATTCCTCAATTTATAGACTAAGTTTAAACAGTAGCAAAAATCCTAGCTGAAACTCCAAATGCAATTAAGACTATACACAGTCCAAAACATTGATCATGTCTAGCTCATATTTTGTCAACTCTTGAAATTCAAAGCTCATAAAGGTCTCATTCTGCCAAAAATTGTTTATACTTAATTCTTTTCAGTGTCTACTAGACACGCTCGCTCCCAGGCAGATGATACTTAATCGAGCAAATTCTTTACCAGATCATTAAGACCTCACAGTAAGATGTCATCCAAGAACTCATAGTACAGTGGCATGATCCAGAGATGGCAAAGATCATTCATTATTCATCTGACTCTGCAGGACAGCAGACTATTTATTGAAGAATATTGCAGGGAGCGAGGCTGCAAAATTGCGAGGTATTTGCAGAACTAAAAAATTTTGTAAAGAGTTTTGCTAAAATACCATTGCTAGAGTAAGGAAAGACATAACCTCCTAATCATAAATAAACCATGAAGGTCATGGTCAACGCACAGATGACAGAATGCAACTGAAGGACCGCTTCAGTCAACTCTGCCTCAGGCACTGGAGAAAAATTGTACTTAAGTGTACTGATATGTCAGAAGGCAATAAAGAACCAGAAATACCATCAACTTCAGGATGACATTCGAAGAAACCTGAACTCTAAGGACATTGATCTTACATGTAAAGGCAGGCAGAAAATGATTACAGTTGACAGAAACTGTAGATTTGAAAGACAAATCTTAATTCTAAATCAAAAATAATGAAGCTAATAGTGTTTGTGAGCAATGTCCTGTACATACATATAGCATTATTAAATACATAACACCAGTATGAGAGTTTAAAAATAAACTGAAAATAATCTAACAGCAGAGGTTAGTAAAAGATTTTATATGAATTATATACTTTCAAAGAGAAAAATAAAATATTTCAAAGAGAATAGCTTGCACTGTTAAATGACATCCAGGTTGCTGTACATTTGGAAGTGCAATTGCTAGTCCCACTAAAACAATCTTCTAAAAGGGCTTAAAAGGCATTTTCATATTTCATCTATAATCAGATAATCTACAGATAAAAATGAAGTTTTTAATATATAACTCTGCAGGAAGATCTTCCCCACATTTTCTTCTGGTAAAAACTGACACTTACATGTTCCAAGTCAATTCACTTACAGTTACATACACTGGCTAAGCATCTGGCCTTTTCATTTTACCATTTCCATCTTCAAACTATATCCACTGAAAATTTCAGGTAGAGGAAAACAGAAGTAAGTATGCCCTGATGTCTCAAAAGTAAAGACCTTTGCAGTTCCTGCGTACGATAACCAGAGTATGTATCTTCCAGTCAATTTTTCTTATATTTCTCGCAGTGAGGCAAGAACATGAGACCTTTGATTTGACAACACAAATAAAATAAGCACTTAGGAAAATTTAGAAGCCAGTAAACACAGTTCAGATTTTTTTATTAATGATTGTGTCTAACATCATACTTTTCAGAGTCTGATGATTAATTGAACTTCAGGGTCTACCTCTTTTCCTTTCTACATTTTAATGAATCTAGATAGATAAAAGTAATGTTTAAATTCTATGCAGTTCATGCAGTCACAATTTCACCATTAGTATTGTACGCCTCAAAAGAAGTAGAGTTTCTACACAACTGGAGTAAAGTAAACCTATTTTTTCTTAGTTACTGCGATGGGTTGACCTTGGCTGGACACCAGGCGCCCACCCAGCTGCTCTATCACTCCCCTTCCCAGCCAGACAGGGGAGAGAGTAAGATGGCAAACAACTCGTGGGTACGGATAAGGCAGTTTATTAAAGCAGAAGCCAGGAGAAAGCTTGTGCCCGCAAAAGCAAAGAGAAAGGTAACATAGTTTATTCTCTACTCCCATGAGCAGGGATGGGTGGCCACTCCCAAGCAGCAGGGCTTTAGCACGTGTAATGGTTCCTCAGCAGGCAGCCATTGGAGACAAGGAATGCCCTCCTTCCTGCTCCTTGCCTAAGCTTTTATAGCTGAGCTGATGTCATACGGTATGGAATACCCCTTTGGTCAGTTTGGGTCAGCTGGCCTACTTGTGTCCCCTCCCAGGATCTTGCCCTCGATTGAAGGGAACGTGCTGAAGGCAGTAGCCAAAACACTGGTGTGTTATCAACACCCTTCTGGCTGCCAATGCAAAGCACAGCACTGTGAGGGCTGCTATGGGGAAATGAACTCCGGCTCAGCCTGACCCAGTACAATTACATAAGCAAAAATATGATTTTTTGATGTTTTTTTCTTGTGCTCTCTGAAATATTTTAAAACTTACTTTGCTTTGGTAGCTAAATTCTGATGTCCTATTGATTATTATATATAATATATTATATATAATATTATATATTGAGTACATATAGTAGCAAAAATGTACAAACTGAGCTGGCAAAGAGCTGTCTTTCACAACTAGAGATTTGATAGAATTGCTAAATGTACTGTTTCAAAATTACTTTAAAAAAATAGGGGTAATTGTGGTTTTGTTTGTTTATTTCTGTAAATAATTGAGTTAAAAAAGAATATTCCCTAAATATTGAATGAAATGTGATAGTGGAAGAAAAATGCAAAGGATCTGTGGAAAATTTATGCATGGCATCAAAAGTGGTGCCTTCTACAAGACCAGCAGATTGAAAGCTGTGACTCCAACAGTACTTCATCAGGTGTTTCTCACAACAAAGAAAAATACTGCTTGGTATGAGCTGTGCAGAATGATTGCAGAGCCATTGTCAAGCCTGGTATTGAAAGCTAATCAACACAGTTCAGTCAACAATCACTGAATGGAGGAAAAGCTGGAAGTCCTGCAATTATGCAATCATCTTATATATTGAAAGAACTATTGCCCTACACAGAAACAGAAAATTGATAGGGCATTGGCAGTGGACAAAGACAGCTGGTTCCTTATTTTACAAATGTGGTGCCTTTCCACATTTCCATTTTTCCTGGTATAGGTTTTTTATTACTTTCACAGTGTTTTGGTATGCAAGTCTAATTTCATGGGGAAAAAAAAATCTTGGAAATATTAATGTATTGCTGCTGAAAAGAGAGGAAAAAGACAATAAAAAATAATTTTGGGTCAAGTGGGTGATGCTAAACAAGAAGTCACTGACCTATGAAGCTTCACTCAAGTTGTCTTAGCTATCAATACTGAAAAAAAGTGAACATTTGAAAATTTATTCCTCTGTTTGTGTTAGGCTTAACAAAATCTGGTCTATGCCTGGAATGAAAAGAAACACTTGAATTCTGACAATCTAAAAGTTCTGCAAACTGAGAGACACATTCTAGATGTTATGACAGCTAGAAATACAACTGAATGTAAAAAAATGTTCATTTCACACTGCCATTTTTTTCCCCAATAGACTCTCTAAACTGAGATTTGTTCAACTTTGCTGTTTAAACATGGTCTGTTTGCTGAAAGTCACTAGAGGACTAATAATTGCCTTGTATGCTTTAGTTGACCAGTTGACCAGAGAATAAAACCAGAAGACTCCACATTGCCCATACCAAAGTAAATGTTTTGAAACTGTATCAGGATCCAGCAAAGAGGGCAGAAAAAATCCATGTACTGATAGGTCTCTCCTGACTTGCAACTCTCATTAAACTTTGCAGGATCCTAATGAAATTAATTTGTTCTCTGAAGTTCTGCCTTATCCATAATCCTTTTGTAAATCAAGAGTCCATTCAAAGTCAGTGTTGGTAGCCTCATTGTCTCTCGGCTTTGGGTCAGGCTCATCATGAAGGATCTTTAGAAGTCACCATGGTAAGCCCTAACCAGAAAATGAACCAACAAATTTAAATCGCTCACCTGAGTCAACATTTAATGAAAAAAAAAAATAAAATAACCCCTTCCCACACTCACCATCCAAATCTCACCTTCCCCATCCTAACTGATCTCTTTTGTCATCTTAAATATTTGAGAGCTCATTCTGGAATGAAACTATTTTTGGTCTGTTGATTCGGAAGGAATTGGGTTTGGTCTGCTTCGGTTTGAGTGAAGATAGAAGCTCTCATTTTTTCATCTCCACAGCTAGAGCATGAAGATTTAAGGTAATCCAAAGTGCCATGAGCGTATTTTGACTTTTTTCAACTAATTCATGTTAGAACATCTGAACAAACAAAACTGAATAGAATCTGATCATATCTTTCAAAAGACTGTTTGAAGATTTTTGGAAGAAAATTAGATGAATCTGAGTCTGAACTGCAGAGAAAAATTGCTCAAGTAATTTGGCTATATGAGAAAAGAAATAATGTATCAGAAAGTGAAATGCAAAATGTATATTATCTTGATTTATTGCAAACGTTAACAAAATCACTCAAAGTTTTCTCCATAAAATATACGTAAAAAATAATTCCCAGCTTCAGCATTATCACTGTTCCCATTACCAAAACTGAAATTGATCTCCTTTCAAAGGTTTTGTTGTTCCTTGCCTTAGTTCTTTCTCAATAGGACAGGACTTGGGTTTGCCAACAGAGGGCAATAGTCAAGCTAGGAAAGACTACATCCATCATTTTTGCAACTTCTAATGAGTCAGAAGGACACATAGAATCCTCATCTGCTTTTATGGATATTGCTGTGTAATTGCAGTGTAATTATGGCACACAACAGCTTCAGAAAATTATCTTTGAAGAAAACAGCTGGTTCTCTTTAACAAACAGAGATGAAATCTTGTCAATTTAAAAAAAAAAAAATCCAAAGGAAAAAAATACTAAAAATATATGCCAATAATAAACAGCCAACAACAACAACAACAAAAAGTAGTAACATAAAAAATTGAAATGGATAAATCAGAGAAACTGCTATGAAAAATATGACTAAAGTATAAAACACTAGAAAATTACAATGATGTGATCGCTCTTTCATTATGTGGTTTTAAAAGCAAACAGACTCGTTGAAAAGATTTCCGTTTTTCTTCTTCAACTCATGAGTAGTATGTAAGACCCCAGTCCTGACAGCCCTTCTGCATGCTTTCAGCAGAAGAAATCTCCTTGGTTTCTGTGGAATTCCACAGGCTGATAAGGCCAGCTCCAGTCCTGAGCTGTAGCTCCAGAGCCACAGAACTTGCCAAGCCTTGCTCTGCCAAATAAATACCATCGGCAATGCCGGGGGGCCAAGGATGGGCGGCCAGTGAGCCAACACCAGGGTCCAGGCATGGGTGGGTGCCTGAGAAGCTGAGCCCAAAGCTGGGAATTACCACTGCGGCTCACAGGAAGGACACAGTAGCCTGGGGAAGGAGCATGTTGTGGAGAGAGGAGTTTGCAAGAAGGAGGTTTTAGCAGCCAGTTGGGGAACGAGACCAAACCACCTCCACCACAGGCCTGGATGTGCACCAGCTGACGTTAGCAAGGGAAATCGGAGATGGATTTGGTGGACTTCTGTAATGCGGAAACAATAGAACAGGGAAAGGAAATGTTGCAAAAGACTTTTTAGTAATTTCAGAAAGTTTTTCCAAGACTTTTGAAATCTGTATTGATATGTAAATACAATTATTATAGTGCAATTAAACTTTACAAAAAATTAGTCCAAAATAACAGTTAAACAATACATGGGGAAACATATGTCATATGGCAATGCTCTGTAAGCCCTAGAGCTACGGGAGCTTTCAGTGCTGATACTCTTTATTTCCTTATGTTAAAGTGAGTGAACTGAGGGAATGAGTTTATCTCCCATAGACTGATTTTCTGCATGTGCTGTATGGCTCTTCTGTAGCTAGTAGGTAGACAAATAAGAGGAAAAAATGTACTAGTAGTAGTATTTGTGTGCCATGGTTATACGATAAATTTCACCATTAGTGAAGTAGGTTGGACTACCAAAATAGTTATTGAGTGAGGAAAATTAACTGTATTAAACTTGAAAGTATGTGGCCAAGGTTATACAGAAGAACTTTATTTGGCATATAGTATGATCTGTGAAACTTTGAAAAGAATTACATTTTTTTGTTAAAATTGTATTTTAGCAATTCTTAATTTGCACGTTTACAAATTTTATGAACACTTGAAGTATACATTAAGTCTGTAAGCTATGTCAGTATTACATTATGGAAGCATCACATGTAGACTCCCAGTTAAGGATGTAATTTCTGCTTACAATATTGTTATTAAGGTATAATGATACGTTTCCAGTCAATTTAACAGCGTAACTAATAATAAATTCAAACAGCACATGCTATATGAAAAAAATCAGCAATTCAGAAAGAACTATTTAATTTTCTCAGTGGTGCATGACTTTTTGTCTTCTTGCATCCCATTTCCTTGTTTATTTAAATTTGGTAGAAGCAATGATCAGGCTGAAAAAAGTTCCAATCAGACACAAGAGTTCACTGTTGCGTATGTGTATTGTTCTCTGTGTTTGATGCAGTGTAAGACTTGCCCAAATATTTGTAAAGACCGGTGTCTAACAGTTGATCCACTGTGCAGGCAGCATTATTGCTCCATGAAATGGAAGTTTTCATTTAGTTCAAGAGCTTTGAACAATGGAATGTTCAAATTGGAATGGAGTGTCAGAACTATGAACAGCTGGAAATAGATACAGTGAACTTAGCAGAGGCTCATTTGTTTGCAGCAGGAGGCCTAAATTCTTCTTGCCATTTTCTAATGTGAATTCTGCAGTGGCAAAGTGGCAATATGCCTGAAGAAAATGAACGTGGGTAACACATCTTTGAAAATGTGGGCAACTTCAGTAAAAAAGTAGTCTTACTAACAGTCTAACAAGTAAGCTGCCAGGTAGATTCTGCAGTGTCTGTAACAAAGACTAGGGAACAAAATACCTCAGAGAAGCATGAGGTTGATGTTGCTTTTTATCCTGCCTGATAAGGAAAGTTTAGGGAAACAGTCATCATTATGGGTATTTCTTGCCAAGCAGACAAAAAAGATAAATGAGAATGATGGCTTCATGAAAAGGCAGTTGGAATGTGTTACTGTAATTGGAGGAAATATTGGCAAATAGTGTAAGTGAACAAAACATTGAACATGCTTGAACCTGTGCTTTAAAATGCTCAGACCACAGTTTCATTTTATAGAACTGAATAAACTACAAGCAATACCAGTGATAAATCATGTGTAGACAATAAACCAAGTTTTTTCCATGAATTGTGATGAGTACTGAAAAGAATTTTTAAATATTAAAATTAAATATGGACATTCACTTCTAGAGAAGACAGTCCTGGTTTTGAATCAAAGTGTTCAATTAATAATAGAGTTTTACCATGCAGATATTTACATTTTTCTTGAATGTGATCATGAAAAATGCATTTTTTATACGCAAACAACAACCAGCAGATGGTATTTTCAAAGAGGGAGACATTGCTGTGGGAGTTAATAATTCAAGGATGGACATGAAGTCAGACACTGGGAGGAAGAACAAGGAATTTGTGGGTACACCAAGGACAAAGAGCTGTGTTTTCCACAGGGATTACATAGGCTGTGGTTAAGTGAGTTATATCACCATAACTTCGTAGTGTTGACATAGGAATACTTGGTTCACATAAACTTCAGTGCTGTTTGTTCCTTGGTTGCCTTTCTAGAAAAAGCTCAAAGTTGGAAACATTGAGGGTGAAAGCAGCTGTGCATGCCAGATTTTACTCTATAGGCAGCACCTCCAAATGGAGACACTTCAAAGTAAGGAAGAATGACTTTTCAGATGGTAACTTTTTACTTGAAGATTTGGTTGTGATAGTTCTTTACAGACGAAGGTGACTAGAAAGGTATATTCGCCCAGGTAATAATTATTAGACTTATTGGTGACAGCAGTGTCTGTATTCACAGTCAGCCACAGGAATAGGAAATTTCTTTAGGATGTATCTTTAAAAGCGATGAGTAAATTGATAGATGCTTAAAATTTCTGAATAGAGATAAATTAAAAATGAAATCTGAGTACGTTCTGTGAATGCCATTTATTCGTGAATCCAAGGTAGGAACTTCAAAATTTAGGTATTTTGGTGCAGATACCCAGGTTACTGCATGTGTTAAAAACTAAGTTCTGTGCTTTAGGGGCATATTTTCTGTATCTTGGGTGAGTAAATGGGAAAAGCACCATGTGTTCGTTGGATGTGAGGGCTCTCACAAAGTTTTGCTCTCTAGTTTTTATCCTCTTGTTTTGCTACAAACTGGTTGTGACTTGGATGCTTTTTATATGAGAACATAGGATTTTAATAGCCATTTTTGTGAAATGTTTTCCTCTCTATGTTTCCAGTTATGACACTGAGAAGTGCAATAAAAACATGCCTGTTGAAAGAACATAACTTGCATGAGAAGAGTTTTGGAGGGCTTGATACTTCAAGGCCATGTCTTAGATTTATCTTTCATCATGCAGGAAGGTGGAGTTGAGTAGATACAACTCAGTCTCTCAAGTGATGATGGCAATGTCAAGATTTTCAGTCTTCTTGTTGGTAGCTATTCTTAAAATAGCATTCTGAAGTTCTCATACTAGTTTATACATTGTAGTAACAATGTACGTTTTTAAAAGCCTCCTGTTTTATACCTTCTTAGTTGGAGTGAGATGTCAGTTTTCAAAAATATTTACTTCATTCTTGTTTATTTTGAGGTCAGATAGAAGAAGGACTGTGTGCACAGCAACTGAGAAAATGAAGCAAAATGTGTGCTTTTCTGAAGTTCAGACATACGTGAGTAGTTGACATAAATTTCATAAAGGTCAGACTGTTGAGAGTTTCACAACCACATACGTACATAAATCTATAGCTTCAAAACAGATATATTTAAGATAAGTCATATCTGTAATCCTAGAAGTCTTGCCTTTCAACAGTTTTGTTTTGAGTGAGGTTATTCCATAGATAATAATGACTATATTATTTACTTTTTACTCCTCTGAAAAAGTATATGGAGGTTAATTCCCTTTTTGCTAATCAAGCTTTGTGTGTCACCCTAAGCATCATTGCAAATTTACATGGCATCAGGAGAAGATAGCTACTCCATGTTGCTTCCATTTAGCTTGTTCCATTAACATTTTTTTACTAAAAGATATCTTCCAATAATATTTTCCTCAGCCCTTCTGAATCCGGATATCCTAATAGCAGAATCTTTCAGGATAATAAATAAATAAATAAAACAGTACATTATGTCTTTCTCTTTTTACTAGTTCTGGTGCTGAATGTTACTTCTTAGCTGCTACTGGGGACAGAGTTGTTCTTATTCTCTATTAAAGCCTTCATACAGATCTGCCTAATTCTCAACTGTAGGTAAAAAGCAGGTCCACAAATATAGCTTAGCTTCTCACGAAAGGTCGCATACTCAACCAAAAATTTATTTTCATTGCCCTTTCTGATTTTTGAAGTCAGCTTGGAATGAATTCATTGCCCAGCAAAAAGTTTTGTGTTCCTAAGGACTTCAAACCAGAGCTATGGTGTGTCCTGCAAAGAACCACACAGCTACATGCAAGCACGCTTTACCACTACCTAAAAATACCGTTATCCTAATTAAAAACTTGCAAGCTATTTAAAAGTCATCTGGCTAGTGAATCTGCTATTTTAAAAGATTTGTTTATAAATTGTCCTTTGTTGTGAAAGGGAACACACTACATATGTCAGTGTTTCCAGTGTTTCCTGCCACCAGGACCTCCATCTTCCATCTAGTCATTTGTAAGTACCCAAAGTTGGCCACCAGCCTGTTTCTGAGAGAGCTTCTTCACCAACATATGGCTCTGCTCAGAATGATTGCTCTGGCCTTCAGTCTGCTCATTTAAACCTAATGAGGTCCACAGAGGTGACTGTATGACTCACACAATGAAGTCATTTTTCCAATTAACATTCTGACAAATGTCTTATAAGTAGAGCTGCTTCAATAGGTTTCCACAGCTGGGGGAGAGATCAGGTATCACAAAATACTCAGTTTCTTTCTTCTGATCTGAGAAATTTCATTCACTCTTGAGTATGACTGTTCACACAACAGATGGATATTTCACGTCTGTGGAATGTGACCCATTCCTAAATCAAACTCTGTATCTGCAAGCCAAAGTGCTCACGCAAGGCACAAAATTAACCTTAGTCTTGAGTAGGTACTCATAATGTTCATACTAAAAAGCCTTCCTTTTATTAGGAAGTCTTTTATTCATTATTGTGGGATATAATGTTTGGAAATGCAAGCAGCTGGCACCTAATGGAAGACTTTTAAGTAACCAATTGAAAGCCATTCTTCCTGTGAGCCTATGCCTTTCATTTTCGTATTTGTGAATGTTTACTCACCAGCTTTTGGTACATGAATATGAGAGGAAGAAGGGAATCAGAAATCACCTAATGAGTATTAACTATTCTTTATTTGTGCTGGCTGAGCATTACTTGTTATTTTCACATTTTTTTAAAAAAAATATACATTTATTTAGAAAGCAGAAACAAACCCCCATGCTCTAGCTAGCAATTATGCTCTACAGATTGTGAATTCTCAAAGTAAATTGTTATCAAATCACTCTATGTACTGAAATTCAGTACATATAATGTTCACATACCCAATGAAAACAATGAATAAATTCATCAGAACTCAAATTCTTTACCAGACAATATGAACAGAATAAAGTAATATAGCGTTTTAGATAATTTATGCATCAGCTATCACTAACTGGAAGTTTTATACTTAAAAGAATAATATTTGGACCTTGTTTGATAACAGATTGAGATTTCTATAAACATTGTATTTTTGCAAATTCAACTCTGTTGAGGTATACAATCAACACTACTACCAAGTAAAACTACAATAAATTATGTAGAAATTATTTAAGAAAGAAAAATAAATTATGGAATTATTCCAAGAAACAACAAAGAATTTAACCCGTGGCTTCCTACCTATACAGTTTGGCTTTCAACAATGTTATGGTGCATTTTTAAGTGGTATTATTATTATTATTATTATTATTATTATTATTATTATTATTATTATTGTTATTGTTATTGTTATTGTTATTGTTATTATTGTATTAATTATTATGTTATTATATTTATTATCTTTAGCTTTGAGGTTTTGTTGCAGATATTATGGGAGCAGCTAGTGAACCAGTTTAACCCTATGAAAAGAGACATAATTTAACTGCACTTCTTCAAAGAAAATCCCTTGTATGTGATATCTCTCTCATATTTCAGTGAATAGATCATCTTAAACTATGTGGGAATATGAGTATTAGAAGTAACATGAAGTTCAAATTTACTCTTACACTGTGTGTACAGCCAAAAAGGGAAGCTGTCTCAGTACTAATATTCCTACCACAATGTACTGACATATGATTTGCAAAGTAGGGTAGTATCTACTACTGGACCAGCTACCACAGCTGGGAAAAAGATTCCAGACTTTTAAATACACAAGAACTCCAGCAGATTTGACATAGGGGAAGGAAACTCCAAAGCTAAAAGCACTTACTTCATTTGTTGTTTTCAAAATATAAATATGGCTAAATACCAAGCCCTATAGGAATACTCAAATTAATTTTGAACTAGCCAGAATGAGGCAGTGTTGCCTAGACAAATAACTATACCAAGTGGCTACAGTGACCAAAGAAAGGATTTTTGAATGCTCTTCCAAACTTCAGGTAAGTTTGGTAGGTGGCATGGATCCTCAGCAACAGCGAGCCATGGAGTCACTCAGATGTTTGTGTTCTACTAACTGTCTTTAGAAACAAAAGTCTTCTCATATGTTGTGAGATCCTTTTTAACTTCCTTTAGGTGTTCTACAGAATAAATATCTGCAGCTAGGGCTGTTTTGGGGTTCCCACCATGGAAGTGGGATAGAAGAAATGAGCACAGCTCATCTGACCTGCCTTTGACAAGAAATTATTTCAAAAGCTGATGACCTGCTTACGAAAAAGAGGGACAAGAGAAGTATAATCTGTTTAATGCAGTGATCTCTAGATTTATAGGTAAAGTGGTGCAATCGGTATGCTTTTCCTCTTGGATTTTGGTTTTGTGGAACAAGAAACTTTTTTTGTTTTATTTACCATTTGCAGTAAAATTATTTCTTATCGGTCACAGTTAACATAGCCTGTTGTGAACACTACTCCTTAAGAATATGATACTGTAATCTTCAGAGGTCCATTAGTCCTTCATAGTGACTTAAAATTAATCTTTTAGCATATTATCTTTGTATCTTTTTTCATGGTACAAAGCAAAACCAACTTTCCCCTCAAAAACCCCATGTATTTAACAGATCGAATAGTCTGATGGAAAAATCAGACTGGAAAGGGTGGGCTGGAAGAAAGAGAGCAAGATAGTAGCCTCCTATTATTCCTGAGGAGACAATATGTTTGATGATCTCATCATGAAGGTTACTAAATAAATGAAAGTAAATGGCTGGTTGATTCCCTTTAATTCAACATGTGGTGTAGACACTTCCTTCCCATTCCCTCACTACAGTACATTGGATCACATTAGGCTTGACAATAAGGATTGACTTAGTGGTTTTCAGTTCTGTGTAGTGATTTTGATTCTTTTTTCAAAATGATTTACTGATTGCTCTAATGTGCTTTCTAATTCCTCATTTTGGTGGTGGTGTTTTTGTTAACATTTTTTTTTTAATCATTACTAGAGCTTTATTGACATACATTAGATGTTAATTTCCAAATTTCCCAATTTGTTATTACTATGTTGGTTTTGGTTTCAGATCACTAGCCTTTTAGTACTTTATTTTCCTTTTTATTTTTTTCCTTTTTTATTGCTATTTCATTCTCCCTGTTGGGTGGAGGGTGGATGAGCATAGCTGTCAAAGACAATAACTGGCTACCAAAGTTACTATTGCATTAAGGCAGGTATGAATTTTAAAGTGTGTTTGACATGAAACAGGAACATAGTACAAATGCAAATATTCCCCAGTGTGAAATAAAGCAAATGAAAGGAAATGAACATAAAGTACTGATTCAATGGTTCATGATCAATGCTAGTAAGGATGTTGGAATGGATGGTTTAGAATTTCTAAAGATGGTTTCACAATATTAATCCACTATCTTGAGTTATTTAATATGTCCTTGATAGATACTAAGGCATTGGTGAGGCTTTGCATACATCCTGGAATTAGTGTCATTTAAAGAATTATCAGTTTTTATTGCCTCTCTTACCAGTCAGTACAAGTTAACTTATTAGGCTGTAAGAGACAGAGAATGATGGAGACTGCAAATTCTTTTTTTTTTTTTCAAATTTCTCATAATCATCCTTTCATGTGACTTACATCCTTATTGCTTAACAGCTATGATCTTGCTCTGGTTTATTAATGGTAGAACTCTTGCTTTTAAGAATTGGTTGACCCAAGTAAGTCTTACAAATGTCTTCAAATATTTTCATGTATCCAGTTTAATTAATATGTTACTTACAAGCTTTAACAAAAATCATTAGATATGGGCTCTTTCACCATTACATATTTTAATGGCAAAATCAATCAATTTCTGGTTTATATTATTAATATTGATTTACTTTCATTTTCCAAAAATACCCATCTGATAGCATAATGCAGTGGTGCTGGTACTTCATTAGGTTTAAAGTAATCTTTTCAAAGAGATTTTGTTCTTAGTCAGGCCTGTTTCAACTGAAGTGGACTGATAATCAATAGAGAGAGAAAATATTGCTGTACTTTTGGGACAAAAGAATTGGAATTTCAATCTATTTTTTAAGTTGCTAAAGGAAGCAACTTCTTCCTAACTTGTTTTTTTCATGCATTGTAAAAATGGGAGGGTAGCCAGATGCCTTAGGTTATTTGGTTTAATTTAAGCAGACTGTCCATTTCTCTTAATGCATGTTCACTTCTGGAGCACCCAGCTTTTTAAGACACCTTCTGCTCTTTCTGCTTATGTAGACTATTGACTTGCTCCTTCTGGAGCTGGTGAAACTCTCTTTGAAGACAGGTGTTATTTGTTGTGGGTAAAGACTACAGAAGATGAGACTTAAAACCGTACAGACAGTCAAACCTGTTCCTGCAACATTGAGTGATATACATAACAAGCTCCTTCTGTTGATACTGGCAAGTGCTGACTTTAATGACCTGATAGCCAGAGATGTGTGAAATGCTCACAATGAAGCTAAACACCTCTGAAGTTTCATACTTTTAGAAAAGTCCTTCATGTTAAAACTGAGGTAAACTTACTTTTGTATTCAAAAGGATTTTGACATTGAATTAGGCTCTGAACTTTATTCTAGTTCAAAACCTGTTCACGGGTTTGTTATCCTACCTATAGGCTTTGGTCAATAATGAGTGAAATAAAATATTTACCTCAGAGAAAATAGCGCCAATCAGAAACAGTGTGAATATTCACACAAGTTTTCAATTATCTGTCACAAAAATTTTCATGGATCTCATAATATAAGATTATCTATTAGCTCTATTGCTATTAAGATAATAAGCACATTCATTTAGATTCTTCCATTCATTTTAACTTCAAAATATTCTGGTGCAGTCATCCAGCCAATGGGCCACAAAACATTTCTGGCCTTGAGGCTGACTGAATCCAGGATTTATCTTTTGAAAAGCTGGCAGAACTATTGTGAGATGAGAAAAAACGCTTCTGACGGAAAGTAACGGTTGCCAAACATGACTCAGACCCCAAGCCCAGAGTCCTGTGCTATGCAATGTTTAAAATGCCATTTCACATTTCGGGCCTTAAGGTACTTTAAAATAAAATAAAATAAAATAAAATAAAATAAAATAAAATAAAATAAAATAAAATAAAATAAAATAAAATATTAAATAAATAAACCAGGGAGAGAAGGAAACCGGCACTGTACCTACATTCCTCCTGGGCCACTTTTGCACTTGCACAATTGTAAGCATAACTGTAACATAATCATTCACAAAAATGCATCCAAATGTAGGTTCCAAAGCCAGTGAAGCTCAAGGAAGAAACTATAAAGAAAATCAAATTAAAATATTAATTTACTGATTAATATAACATTAGATGACCCATTTCTCCAGCTTGTTAAACAACAAAGACTTGCAAAACTATGACTGTTTTACAGTCATATATGGTTATCGAGGATCTGCTGAGGTATGGCCAAAAAACTGGCTGTGATATGGAATGTGTGAATGTGATTTGCTTTGACCTTGGTATGTGAGGGTATCACCAAGCATATATTTTCACTCAGACATGTAGCTTACCATTGGACCAGAGCGAACATACACTAGGACGTGTGATTTGTGTATTTGTAACAGAGGGAGGGGGCCTATACTAGCCATGGGATCTTTCATGTAGTAAATATTCTCAATTGCAGAGTCTGGAGGGAAAGGAGAAAGGGAGAAGGTCAGATTGTGACTGTCTAAGAAGGTAAAAGGAACAAAGACTGTTTCTTCCTTTGTACTCACCTAACAGTAACCTGTGAATCATTTCCATCTTAGCACTATTTTGACCTCTTGAAAGGTCATGCATAAGAAAGCAAAAAGGAGAAGACTCTCTTTGTCAGCTGTTTTAAACATGCACGAGGGAAAGGGCCAGTCTGGCCTGATCTAATCACAAATTCTGATTTTCCAAGCAGATTTCAGAAGAGTAATTAGAGCTGATAATGCTAAATAAGAGTTTGTGTCTCTTCTGTATTTGACTTACTGAATATTTGAAAAATTATATTAAATTAGAAGTTAACCTTCAAAAAAATGAATTAATTTTCATTTTCTCTATGATTGATAGTCATATCTCTTGCAACTTATCAAAATCTTCAAAACAGGAAAACTGAATGATTGAGATTTTTCCTTCAGCACCCTGTAAAAAAATTGGCAAAATGTATCACCTATTTGGACATGAAAGCTGTGATTTCAAGTATATGAACTGAAAAGCCCAGTGTAGAAAAGACTATGACTCAGCTGTAAGACATTTCATTACACGAGAGCCTCCATGTGCCATTTAAAATGTGTAAGTGTCATCATAAACCTCCCACTCTCCTAAGAATAGAGCTATCACTGGACCCTGTTATCTCACAACCCCAAGGTACATTATGATAATGATACTGCTTAACATCACTGTAGAGAGAGAGAAAACACTGGAGATGCCGCAAGCATCTCAACTATAAAGAAAATCAAATTAAAATATTAATTTACTGATTAATATAACATTAGATGACCCATTTCTCCAGCTTGTTAAACAACAAAGACTTGCAAAACTAAATAAGAGCCTAGGAGATAAGTGTTTTAAGAATTCCCATAGAGATGTTTAGCTCCTTTTTAAACATCATTAAAGATGTACTTTGCATATAACAGGCAGTTTTATTTTTTTGCTGTACTGACAAGTCCTGCTTGTTTTTATTAATATATACTTTCAAAAAAGGTTACAAAGTGAGGGGTTTGGTCACAGAGTTTAAACAATCAGATCATGCTGTAGAATGAAAGAACATGGCTGCAAGGCAGAATTGGGAGGAAAGAGAACAAGATCATGCAGGTAAAACCACAGGGCAGAGGGTTCAAAGTTTGATGTGTAAGTAAGCTACAAAAATGTAACCATTTGTACACTCTGTGCCTGGAAAATGGGAAAAGTTCCATTGCCAAACTTTTCCATATAAAATGACTTCTATTTGGGAAAATGGGAAACTGTAATTCATGATTTGTATGCGGAAAATGGCAACTTAATTTGAAGTAACTTACTTTAAAACTAAAAACCCCGTGGTGAAATCCTAATGAAAATTTTATCCCTTTTGCAGCATGTTTAGATCCCATGAAATCAGGACATTGCTTGAATTTTTCTGCTATATTTTACAGAAAAATGTCTGTAAAAGTATTAATTGGATTATCTCTCTCCCTAAGCCAAGCTTTCTTCATATTAGTATTGTCGCTGCACTCCTGTGAGCCAATATATGACTAGTTAGGGGATGAAACTGTGAATCTTCTGTTCCCATGCATAAATACCTCTGTTCCCATGCATAAATGTTTACCTTTACTCTAAGGTAAAGACAATAAAATGTCTTTACCTTAGTGATCCACGAGGTATCAGCCTGTGACCTTGTGTGTCACGCACTATGTGTATTTTAAAATGAGCTCAAAGGGAAGAGAGAAGTATGAATTCCATATTGGCCAGAAAAAAGATCCTGTAACAGGTACTTAATACTCTCTTTGCAAAGTTTTGCCTTTCTGGCCTTGGCCCCATCCTGCATGTGATTGCACAGGTTGGGAATAAGGCAATTTGGGCTTCCTAAAACCAAGGAGGTGGTGGGGGGGTGTGAGAGTCTGTTCCAAGTTCTTATCCCTCTCTTTTTTGTTCTTGTCCCCAGTCACTGCCTCCAGGGTAGCAGCTTTCCTTATCCTTGCTCCCATGGCAACAAGTCTCTGTTCCAGCAGTAACGGCTCTGTCTCTTCATCTCTTCCCTATGCACCCATGTTCTGCAACATAGAAGTAGCTTGATTTTCTCTCAGTAGTTTCTTTCCTTTGTTTATCAGGCCATCTATGCTTGTTCCAAAACCTCTACTGTGAATATACTAATTCTGTATGTGACACTACTTTAACTAAAAAAATCAGTGAACCCAGGCCTGTTTTCTTTCTTCTCCCAACCTACTCTGAATTATTCTCTTCTATGCTTGGCTGTCTGAAAGAGAAAAGAATTATTATTATTTTAAACATTGTCCTCCTACTTTTCCATGGCAGGACCAGCACAAATCGAGTTGGAACAACAAGCATTTTAAAATGTAAATTAGATTAAGGAAGGTTAGAATTGTACGTGCTTTAAAAACACTCCAACTGCCACCAGACTCCTTTTTGTAGGCAGTTTGTGCACAAAATAAATCTACTAGCACCAAATGAAAAAAAGATTTTAGAATAACTATTTCTTTTCATTTTAGGTTTGTTCCTTAATATGCCAGAAAGCATTTTATAACACAAAATATTCATTTGGGACCATGATTCAATCGTGCAAACAAGCCACTAACAGCTAACACTTCCAGAATCAATATGCAGCCATTTGAAATACCGAAAGTACATGGACCCAAAATGACAAAAGAAAAAAATAGTGGGAAAAAAAGGTGATAAATGGTAACAGTTCAATAGAAGGAAAGGGGGTAAAGATCCAATGTGGGATTTTTAAATCTCAGGGATTTTGTTATAGAATCAATTTATAGTTATAGTAAATGGTCATTTTTAAAACAATTTGCTGACTTGTGATTATTTGGAATAAAACAATCTTGCTGCTAAAGAATATATCAGTGTGCATTACAACGATTAGCAAGTTCTTCACTTTTCTCTAGCAAAGTGACTTGTGTTTACTATAAATCGCTTGCTTCCTTTTTAAGAGCTCAAGGGTTTGGGACCTGAAATCTCCATTAACTTAATGGGAAAAACAGGATATTAAGTAATTGTCAGACTACAGTTCCATGTTGAGATGGTATTGAAGAGCTTCTTTCTCCTAAAATACAACTAACTGCATCATTTTCTATGTGGGAGTACTGGTTTTGCACCTGTGTAATCTGTGTTGGGGTCCAACTGTTTGGAAAGCAGCTTCTCTGCAGAAAAGGACACCAAGACTGGTGCACAGTAAGTTGAACATGAGTCAACAGTGTGCACAACTAAGGGCAAACGAAGTCCATACTGGGCCACAGGAGCATTAGCATAGCAGACAGGGCATGGGAAGTGTTTATTCCCACTGAGCACTTGCATGTACACTCACATCTGTAGTGCCATGGTCAACATTGGGCTCCACACCATAAGAGAGGTACTGACGAATTGGAGCAAAGCCAGAGAAGGCTGCTAGGACAGGTAGGGGCTGGAGCACCCGATGTGCTGAGGTTGTATTTATTTAGCCAGGTAAAAAGAAGGCTAAAAGGTGATTTATTTTCTGTCTTTAGGCGATTATGGAGAAAGAGAGGTAGTCTCTTCTCAGAGATTCACAGTGAAATGACAAAGGATGATCAAAAAAAGTTGCATCATGAGACCTTTCAAGTGGATTTAAGGAAAAAATTCTTCACAATGAGAATGGTGAAGTGCTGAAAAGGCTATCAAGAAAGGCTGTGGACTTTCCACAAGGCTTTCAAACTTTGTCTGGGCTATACCCTATTTAACCTGATAGCTTCTGAGTTGTCTTGATTTGGACAGATGGTTGGACCAGATAACCTACAGAGTTCCAATCCAACAAAGATTATCCTATGATTCATGAGTCTATGAATACCAGTTCCCTAGCAAGATGAATCTGCACTGTACTTTCAAGATTCCCAAAATAGGAATACTAAGAAAAAATAGAGTAATATTTTCACATTAAGAACAACCAGCACACAGAAACGGTTGAGTCAAACTCTTTCAGTAAGTCACTTAAACAATTGTAATCTTGGACAAAAAATAGAGAATCTCTGTGCTTCAATTTCCCTCAAGTAAAATAGAATGAATAATACTTCTTCACATTTTTTTCCTAAGAGTAATTCACCCTTATGCATTAAGGGTTTTTTAACAGACTGAGCCAAATCAGCTAATGATCAGAGATGCTATGGTATCATAGCAATAGAGCATCTGATCAACGTAGATATTAGTCACCCAAGCATAATCATCGAGTACATGAGGGGAAAAAGGGATGAATAAATGGTCCCAGAGTCCTTCTTCCTGGATATAGAAAATGGTTTCCAATATGTCTGTGATCCAAATAACTATTTTAATTATTATGGCAAATAAACACTCTTATAAGGGATATAAGCATAAGGAAACATCCTTTTCTCTCTCAATCTTCTGAAAATTCCTGAACTGATACCCCCACATGAGGTCTACTCGAAAATAAAATGCTGTGTCCAGGTCCTTGCTTCCTCGTCCTGCCTGCTATTGCTGGTGGATTGCTCTACTTTTTGGCTGTATATTGAGACACTGTAGGTGGTAGGTCAGTACTGTGTAAATGTTTTGTGGTTAAAACCCAAAGCTTTGATTTGTGTTTATAAGCTTTAAATTGCCTTCCTGACAAAATATGCACAAGCTGAAAGCTTCTACTCATGTTAAATTGTGATGGATTGCATTTTATTGGAACTTATGAATAGCTCTTTGATTTGAAACAATGAACCCTTTAAATGCCTTTAGAAATTATAGTGGGAGAAAGGTGTTATTGTCCCTCCATCAACACCATCGGAGAGTGACAAATAAAGCCTGTTTTTCAAAACAGGTACATACACAAACATGCACACTCACATATATACATAATCAAACGTTCAAAGTTATAGATGATAAATATAATGTTGAATTTTTAACTTGGTACTAGATAGATGCCTGATTTTCAGATATAAACTCTGTGCTAAGTACACAGAACATGTGACTATATTAGAGTACAGAGACTATATATATATATACATGTACAAAATATAGATATTAAACTTAAAATATTATCTCTTCAAAGAAACAGAACTTCTATGAAAAATATTTAGTGTTTTTCACCTATGGCTGATTTATTTAATATCCCAGAATTAAAAACAGAGGTTAATATATTTTCCAAGAACTTTAGTGTGTGTAAATATGTAGATTTATTTATGCATATCCACTTTCAGTTTTCTCTTTGTATTTATTTATATCTAAAAAATATCATTATCATATTTTAAACCTTTCTTTTAGGCAGAGGTTACTTGTTTTAGCACTCCCAAATTAAGGTGAATATAAAGTCAAGGGAGAATATAATTAAGAGCATATTACTTCTTTTAATCAGATTCCATCAAAATAGAAAGCTTGTGTTTCATATGTGTATGTATTTAACAGGAAAACAGGGCAAAAGAGCAGAGTCAAAACTGCTTGTGAAAGCTTGGCTTTTTTTCTGTCTAAGAAGCTTTTAGTGGCAATGGTTAAATGCCAAATACGATCACACAAAACTGCTGCTTAAAACCGAAAATAAAGTCAAGCATACTTGTGAAGAATGTTTCAGAAATTTAAAAAGTAGTAGTGCATAATTTATCAGTGTTGATAAACTTAGGTTCATTTCTTAGGGAATTCTCCTAAACAGTCAACAATTTATCGCATCATAATACATAAAATGTAGTTTTATTTAATAAATGGACATTCTATTGCCTTTACAGCTATTACGAATCAATCCTCCTTTACCTTCTGTCTACAGTTTGGGTTCCTTTAATGGGTTTTAATGGGTTTTATTCTCCACTCCCATAGCAAAGCTTATTCATTTGCTTCCTGGAAGACTCTGTGGCATAATCTCACAGTATCTTTAGGGTATCTGCCTGATACACTAAAGCATCACTCATTATTCCTGAAATGCATTGCTAGGTTCAAGCCTACCTTGGAAGTAATGAAGTTACTGTAATGTACTGTAGTTCTTGTTAATAGGCTTAGGTTTGTAAGTTAAAACATTTTCTTGGGAAAATAAGGTGTTTCCAGTTTTTCTGAATAGTTAATGAAATACTTAACTTGTCTAATCCCAAGTCAGTAGACAGAGGAGATCTTTTCCACTATCTTACATAGAATTAAATCAGATGGGCCTATTTCTGTACAATAAATGCGGTTTTTGAGAGATAATGAAGTATTTTGAAATGACAAGTCCAGACCTGAGGCCTGTAGTGCTGGACTTTTTTTTTTTCACTTAAAACAAAGTTCACTGATGACTGTTTCTATGACAATTTTACAGTATCTGACAGTATTTCAATTGTTGGCCTCTGGAATTCAGAACTTTCAGTTAGATGAAACAACTCCATAGAAAGTGTAACAATAGCATAAAGGTATAGGTCTGGAGGGGACAGTGGAGATTCTTAGTTATTATCAGTTATCTCTGAACTCTGAGATAAGATACCAGAGGGTATGAGTATGCTCAGAATTTCAAATAGAATGTGTGAATTTGCTTATCATCTTACATTGGGCAGTGATTAAACTTCAGCAAAAGGGAAGTAAAGGCACAAAAAAGACTCCAACATTGTAGCAACTTGGAAAACAGTGAAGAATCAGGACAAAAATTAATAACTTAATGCTTATAAAACCACTGAAATTCGTGATTTATCTACTTGTAATGTCAAACTATTTATGTAAATTACAAAACAAATCAGTAATTAAATTAAATATATTCATCAAGACATCTCACAAACAACTCTCTTATGAGCCATGTATCTGATTTGCTTCTTGTGATAGTTTTTCATAGCCAGCACTGCTTAGAGGAACATTAAGACAGTCTTAAGGTGTTTTCCAAGAAAGGAAAATTACTCTTTTGTGTCCCTTATACTGCTATAATAATGTTTCACATATTAGATGTAGCTGCATATCTGAAATGAAGGCTTTTGCTCCTTGTTATGGGACTCAGTTCTGCTTCCACAAAAACAAACTAGACTTTATCAGAGATTACAAACCACCTGAATAATCTGTCCTCAAGAATGTATATAGGCATACAGTTATTTAGACATAGGTGAATCCTCTTTGGAAGAGGATCAAAGATTCAGAAACGAAGGTTAAAAATATGTATTACAGATTTTTAAATCAAAATAATTGTTTCAAAACGTGGGAATCTTAATGTAAGTCCTCATGAAAATATAAAGCTGATATATTTCATTGCAAATACTATAATATAATCCTTAGACAACATACCATAGGACAAATTATAGACATGTGTAGTAGGTTAATACAGGCCTTCCTTGGTAACCAGGTTCATATCTAAGGAAGTGGCCGTTTTCAGGTATTCCATCCTGTTTTTACGTAACAAGACCTATAAATAAGAGGGGAGGGAAGCTTCTCGCTCTCTTCTCTTCCAGCGAGGTTCGGGAACAGTGAGTCTCTGTGTTGGTCTCGCTTTATCTGGAGCTGAGGCCTTGCAGTGACCGCTGGCCTACTGCGCGGGAGGTTGGAGAGCGCCGTTGTATCTGGCGATCCTGTTTTTTTTTTTTCTAAGGGACGTGGTGAGATTAAGTTTTGTTAGTTCTCTGTTTGCTAGTTCTTAGTTTTAATTGGGTATATCTGTGGGGGGGCTTTCCCTGAGGGCTCGGGCAGTTGGTGTGAAGCCAACACAACATGTCTGTTACAATATTGCTATTAACAAAACAGGATTGAATAACAGAAATGTGTAGAGACAGTAGGTTGTCAAATAAGAAAATACAACCTGAAATACTAACACAGAGAAAAATACAACCCCCAAATCATTTTTTCTTCTCTGCCTCTTTTCTTAATAATTTCCATGCCTAAAAGTGCAAATACATATCTCAGGTATGAGATATGCTGCTCTTTCTTACTTCCCATAACTGCCCTTTCACTCAGTATTAAAGATGTCTGTGGGTCCTTACTATTTATGTATACACAAATCTCTGCTTCTTTTGTAGAGCTCATCCACTGAAGCAAAACTGCAAACAAAATTGACACCAGCTGTGATCCATATCCAAAAATTTATTCCAAGAACCTACAAAATTAACTTCAGAATTTAAGATGTACACGAGTACATGAGTACACATCAGATAAAGAGCATACTATGCCACCGGTAGCATGTGTGAATAGAAGCCTGACTCAGAGTGGGAAATCTTTTAGTTTTGGTTTTTGTCTGTCAATTACTCTGATATTTTCTGCACTAAATTGTAGATAAATTTTAGATAAAGTTATTGTAAAGTAATAGCTTATGTCTCATGGTTTTATCTCCAAATAACAGTATGTCAACAGTAACAAAAGATAGAGGCCAGTGTTTTGTTGAATATAGTCATCGAAGATATGTTTCCTGGTTGGGCCTTTATTCCAAGTAATACTAATGTGCAAAGCATATAAAAGGTTGTGAGTCCAGTAGAGTAAAAGAGTTGTTTTGACTATAAGAACATGGTCAAAAGTCGCTCTAACTTTTATGATTGGAAATGTAGAGAAGTTCCATTGCCAGCTGCTGTGAACTTTAATCTTTGGAAGTTTATCTGTTTAAACAATATTTGGTGAGATGTCTTCACAGTTCTTTGACCTGATTTTTGTTATAGACAAAACAAGTTGCTGCTCGGGTTGCTACCTTTATCAGCTGCAGCTAATATTCTATATTTTGAAAAATGTCTTTTACATTCGTATCATCGCAGTTACTTCATAGCATCCCGTCAAGGTGTTGATGCAAAGCCTCTTGTGTGACTTGTTCTTATATGTTTTTCTTAATGAACCATATCCACTTTGAAGACTAAATTAGGTTATCATCAGACTAACACGATCTACAAAACATTGTAAAAAGGTTAAACTCTCTTAGATGGGGTTTCTGGATATTTATATGGAATTACAAATGCCCCTGTTAGAAGATTATCCTTGTACCCATAGATTAGGCTACTGCTTGAACACTCTTTTGCAAATCAATATTAATTAAAAATTATTATGATCAGAGAACTAAACAAAGGGCCTGTGCTGCTAAAGAAAGGGTATGCCCCAGTGACAGATCACTGTTAAAACCTCTCATGCCATTGGGTGATATTTGCCATATGTCCAATGATTGATAGTAGGATTTAATGAGTTCTTACAAGCAATTAAATAATCAAGGGTTCCTGCTGTTACATGGCATAGCTTGATAGAACAGTGACAAATGAGAGAATATCTGCAACCTAATCAAAGGGACATATTTCCTTGGGAACAAAATAATATTATCCACCAGTGCAATCAAAGGACAAAAGAACACAGAGAGGACGCAACAGAATGAGATAAATTTTGTGCTCTTTTCATTATTCTGGCCATACAGTTTCCATTTATTGGATCCTATTAAATAAGAAAGAAAATTAGGCTACTTAAATATGTTTCATTTTTCATCAACTGTTAGCTACTGGGTACGTATCCATATCCATCACCTTAGGTCTCCTTTCCCCATGAAACACTATCTTAAGTTATGTTTTCTGTATTCTTATTTTGTATTTATTTCTATTGTGATTATTGAAGTCTTGTTTTAGTTTGAGTTCTGTTTTCACTTTAACTAAAGAACTGCAGTAAAAGTCTGCACAAATTTGTCACACATTTTTGATTAATGAATTGTTCTGGACATATATATTTATGCTATTTTAAAATTGCCTAAGATAATAGTTCATAATAAAAAATAGGAAGTCCACTGAATTAATTTTGGCATTTCTTGGGTTCAGATCTTATATATATTTTAATTTGTAAGAATTAATGCACAGATTTAAAGTCTGCATCTTAATAAATTTACAGACCCCTATACATTGTGCTCGAGAAGTGTTTTATCCTGAACTATAGCCTAGTTTGACAACACACTTGATTTGCTACGATACTTTTTGGAAACCAAAATAACATTAGGGAGACCTGTAGAAGCTATTCAGGGAACCAAAGATTTCACCAACTATAGACTGAAAATCTATGGACAGACTAATGGACAGACTTATTTCCCCATTTTTAAGCTAAAATTGATTGCAAGTAATGTGTATAGATATATACAGGTAACAGAATATAGATCAGCTTATTCTGACTTTTTAAGAAATATTTTACCCTTTTGATTAGAAAGAGAGAGATTAAATTGTCTACCTGGGTCCTCATTAATCAGTCTTTAAAGCCATAAACTTCAAACAGACAAGCTATTCCATTCAAATCAAAATGCAAACTTCTGGCCCAAAAGATGTCAATAAAATTGCCTTTGACTTTGATGTATTTTTTCTTTTGATTACAAGTAAATCCCATGATTAAGTATTCTTTCAACTTTCAAAGAATTTCATGTTAGCATTAGCTCCACTGTTGATGTCGAATAGCTTAAGATTTTAGTAGCAATTTTTTTTTTTCGCTCCAAACTCCAAGTTTTCGTTTCTGTCAAAAAAAAATGCAAATATTCCATGACTAGACACTGCTTTATAGCTGAAATTTTCATCGGAAAAAGTAAGCATCAGACCGTAGTTATTCTGTACTATATTTCAGTTAGCTAGCTGGTATGTAGGATAGAAGTTAAAGAAATGCACAAGACAAACAACAGAACAAAGTGTACCTACTAATCAATATATTCCCATATTTAACATGTGATCCATCTTTAGCCTGTGTAACACAGGACATTTCTAATTATATACTGAACTCTTTCCTAGATTTTTCTGTGTTGTGGCCATGTGGAAAGGAAGAGTCCTCCTCTGGAGCAGACTCACCCCAGGACAGGCTGTTTAAATTCCATCATGCTTTCTCAGAACCCATTTCTCAGACCAGAATGTAAAAAGCAGAAAACTGTTTGGAAGACCCATGTACACTCCACTCTACAGCAAAATCTCTAGGGGTAGCTATTCTACAGAATATTCATAGAATCACAGAGCCATACAATGGTTCACGGAATTGTAGAATGGTTTGAGTTGGTAGAGACATTTAAAGGTTATCTAGATCCAACCCCACAGTGATCAGGGACATCATTTAACCAATGTCTCTCACTTCCAACAAGATTTGCAAAAGTGTCTTCCTCACAAGCTGGATTTCAGCTTTATTCTAATGTAGGATGAACACAAGTTGTAAAGTCTTGACATTTTCACAAAACAGAATCCTCGTTTTCCAGCCAGCTATGTTCAGCATTGAAGGATGTATCATTGACTCTATGTTTTCCACATGTCAGTAAATTTGTTTTGTTTTTCCATACACAAAGCAACATTTTTACAGAGTATGTGGCATATTTCAGACGTTAGTCATATTGCCTAATGCCCTAATGGAAGACACTCAGATGCTACACCAAAAATCGCTACAAATAAAAAATATATCAAGTAACTAAGTTGAAGAAATCAGCAGCTCAGAAGTTTCTTAACTTTTCAATGGTTTGAGGATATTTAGCTAAAGATTCTCTATTGTATGTGTATGTAAAAGTCTTCTAAGCTAGTGGCAATTTTTAATAAAATCTGACTATGATAAAACCACAGTTGACAAAATGGTATAAGTCTTATTTGGAATTCATCTGTGGACTGCTCTGCTGAAATCAGCAGTGATAATCAGGAAGGTGGGACAAAGATGCTTATACTAAGGTGTGTTTTTAGATTAGGAAGATCCATTTGGTTTGTGTAAGCCTTAAAAACAAATTGTTTATCCTAAATTTTTGCTATGAGTTTTAGCGAACTCCAAATACTTTGGATCAAGAACTTAGAATATGGGCTGTAGCTATTTGGGAAGCTGAGGAGTCATGCTGCTGCAGGGCCACACATGCACCATGACTTTAAGGAACTTGTCAACTGATATATCAGTGTGGTTTTACGTGGGTGTCACCAATCCATTGGATCCCATCAAGTCTGAACTTGGTAAGGTCTGAGCTTAGTATGACCTCGTAAAGACCAACTAAATGAGTTCCATATGTAGTGAGTGGAAAGAGACAATGGAAAGAGACTTCTACTAAGACAGCAACTTTGTTGTTCCAGAAAGCAAACAACTCCTCAAAAATCAGAGAGAGATACCAAGTTTTTGGCAGCATTAGATACCTAAGGACTACTCTCAATAAATCCATAAAAAGTACACACCTCATTAGATTCCATACAGATTGCAAAGCTAGCTATAATGTAAAAACAGGCAGACAGTCTGTCTCAATATTATTACAGGAAGGCTTGGTTAAATTAATAGCTTCTCATTGATTAAAAAATCTTGCATTTTACATGTTCTTAAGTTGATTCCCACCATTACCTTTCAATAACAGAATACGAGTCTTTGGAGAGATGTGGTTATATTGAACTACTCTATTGAAATATGAAGGTAGGCAAAATAAGTTGTTTACATTGACGTATCATTGTTTCCTGTCATAAGGTTCTATCCACCTGAACGATTAAGACAACGCCATCAATGTGTCCTAAATTTTTGCTCTCCGTTAATTTTTATGCTATTCCTATAGTATTCATAAAATAGCTATTTGGAACAGCTATTGAGCATGACTCCACCAAATTATTTCAGTTGCAACTGCAAGTGAGAAATACTTGTGACCGTGTAGCATTTGCAACTGCATACAACTGTCAGCTTTTGACCCTACACAGTTACTGGACCAAATCCAGCTAATGATAATAACACAAGTTCTGATCCGCTAAAATACTTTCCAAATCATCCTAAGGACCCAAGTTATGATTCTTGATTGCACGGAGTACTTTCCTAGGCTGAGTTTTTTGATACCAATCATATTATGTACACTCCATCAAAAACTGTTCCGAGAGCTTCTGCATAAACCTATTCAAATATATTTAATTGGCATGCAATGTTGGGAAACTTTTCTCAGTGTCATAAGGTCATCTGAGCTGAACTGAAGTACCACAAACCCACACGGCTTCTCTTTTTTTTTTTTTTTTTTTTCCAATGGAAAACTGTTGTGATTGATTGTCCTTGTTTTGTACTTCCGCAAACTGCAAACTCAGTCTGCACCACAACCAATCTTACAGGCCAAGTGTTCTTCTGCCAGTCAAACAGCAAAGGACAGATCAAATGTGTGAATATGCCAATATACTAAGACCTGAGTTTCAAGAATACTGTTTCTCGTTTTAGTGAAATACATATGCCTTCTCCTTTCTCAACAGAAACAAATGCTAAATCAAGCAGCATGTTCTTGGAGGCATGGCAAGCAAGTGGCAGCTGCCATATCTGCACTGTGACTGGAGTATTGGGGTGTAAAAGGAAAGAGCCAAGGAGGTTGACTTTATGGCAGCAAGACAGTTGTGTGATTTTCCCGTATCTCAGACTTCGGGATGTCACTTATAATAATGTTCTCAAACACACACTCATTTGTGTTCTGTTGATTATCGCTTGATTGATTATCGTACCAATTGGAGTGACCACTACAGGTTAGGTGTTACCTCTGGGAAGAGACAGCAAGGTAGTAGACTAATGCAGAACCACTTCTAGCTGCTTCTTAGATTCCTTATCGGCACAGTTCATGTAACTAGTCTTTGAAAGTATTTAACCTCAGCATCATCAAGAGATGGTCTGTGCTTTTGCCAGTAGAGCTTTCACTATCACATGGCTAGTAGATTACTTTATCTGTGGAAAAATATAAGTCCATATGCTAATAGAGTTTATTTTATTATCTTGTAACTCAGCTTTTCATAGATTCGTGTCATTTTGTAAAACTCTTCAGGGAAATATTTGGGCCACTATCCTAATTTTCTTTGTTAATCATAGTGTTGTGTACATAATGTGGAACTGGGGCTTTTCATTCCCATGAACCTGAGCTCCTTCCAAGGTACAGGGGTTAAGCTGCATGTTCAGTTCCAGATATTCACCTTGTTGGCTCTGTGTGTGCTGACTCTTCTCTTTTCTTTCCTCTGTTTTTAATTCATCTGAGTCCTTCCGTGCAATGAAAAAGTGTTGCTTACTTCTCAATGAATTCTGTGACAGTACCAAAGAGAAAGAGTAAGCAACTATATTTAGAATAAACACAAACTATTCTTAGACAGAGATTTTGGAAGTAGTTGTAATTTATCTGCTATCAGGAGCAATAGAAAACCATATGGATGATAAAAAACATAACCAGGGCAAGGTCCTTCCTGTGTCTGTTGACAACTAATATGCAGCAGGAGGGCAGTGCCATATGTTTGCATGTACATTACTGCGGGGAGGCAGTGACATATGTTCACACGTATGTCACCCCTCTGGCCTGCTGTCATAAGGCTGTTTCCGAAGGGGTGTGCTCCCTTGAAAAACAGAAACCAAACCCATAAATGTGAGTCTCCTACACTCTCTTTGTCAGCAGCTTCTCTAAGACAATCAGAACAGCTGCTTCAAAACAACAAAGGCTTCTGTAGACCTCTCTGATATCCCTCCAAGGTATTGAACAGCAAAGGAGGAAAATACAGACACCCCACTAGAACAGTCACACCTGCTAGAACAGTCATACCTTCTGAAATACTACACCTGCTGAAAACCCTGAGGATGGTGAACACTTGCTTCGCCCAAAATATTTCATGGACTGTCCTTTTCACTTCCTTTCAGGCTGGACACAGCCTCATAAGCAGCTCTTGTCAGAATAAAAAAAAAAAAAAAAAAAAGGGTATAGAAGAGTGGCAAAGTAAGGGAATAAAAAAGTGTTCATGATACTTTCTCCTGCAGTTTTGAGGGGTTAGAGATATACAGTACTATTAGATTATCCTGACCATTCCCTTGTCAGTGCAATATTATTCCTTGCAATGTAATTTCTAGTGTTTTGTTCATTCCATTTAGTATTAATCCAAGCAGATAGCCTTTCTGTTCTATCTCTTGGGAGACCATTTATCCCCCAATCCACTTATTCCACTATTAGGTAGATTTTCTGAAATTTGCAGTGTATTTTTCTTTTCTTAATTTCCTTCCTCTCTTTAATTATCCATTTTGTTGCAAATACAGCTCATCTTTATATATTTGCATTCTCTCAGAGGTCATGTAGTCTGGCTTACAGAGAAGGAATGCAAACTGTAGTATGAAATCTGCTTCTAGAAAAGGGTAACGTAGAGGAGATTTTTTGTGGTCTGAGATGACTTCTGACTACAAAAAGTTTTGGATGGCTTTGTGGATATGCATCTGTTAATTAAACCTTAGTTGGTCTAGGTCTCTTCCTTTATTTAAACTTGAATGCTAGTATTACTCCTAGGGCTCTCTGTGAAAGTTTTAATAGGAGCATTGAAAGCCTCTTCCTTGTGTTATGAGAGCAATCCCTTAGTGGAGAAAAATGTTGAGAATCTTGCTGTGGACTGAGCACTGTTCAAAGCCAAGACTAATACTTCAGCATCTGATTGACTTTATTTTCCTCTTCATGATTCAGTTAATGAAAATATGCTTATCTTGCACTTTTGTAAAGATCTGGGTGTTCACTAGTCTTTTCTGTGAAAGATCTATGATTTTGGATTGCCTTTCTGTTTTTCTAGCAATTTATCTACCTTTTCTCTATCTTAGTGTTCTAAAAGCAGAATTACCCTTTTCCTTCACAGCAGTTTTATTTCCTCCACTGTCTGGAAGTTTTCCTGTGCTTTGTGCAGCCGTGTTTAAAGCTCCAGCATCTCTCAGGCAAACTTACCAAGAAGCTCTGAGATAGGCGCATGGCTAAGGCAAATCCAGAGCATCATCATCAGCGGTCTCTGGGAAAAGTAAAGCAAACTGAGTAGGAGTAAATCATTGGGAGGAAAGAAAAGACAGATGAGTTTGGTGGAGAGAGTCTTCCTATTCCTAGGAGTAACTGGGTCTGCTCAGGATGGAAATTTCTGGGTTGGAGGTTGTGGCAGGCAGGAGGGAGTCACAGCACAGAGACAGGCTTTGCATCTCAATAAGAGGACTGGAAACCATTAAAAGAATCAATGATGAAACAGCTCTGGCTGCAGAGATGGCAGAAACAATAAGTTCCTGGGGATCAAAAGCTACTGTGCAGTTTGTAGCAGATCAAAAACCACTAAGTTGACTGAAACCAAGCTGAAAAGGACTTTCCATGCAGGGACAAAGTCATCAAGGAGAGATTTTGGCAGAGATTTTGGCAGAGATTTTGGCAGAGATTTCTTTATAAATCTTTTCTTATTTCTGCCTTTCCTAGTCACCCCAAGTTTTCCACTACTTAAAAAATAAAATAAAATAGAATTAAAAAAAAAAAATCCAAAACAACAAGAACAACAACAACACTACCAATCCCAAAGAGTATTGTCCTATATTAACAGAAAATCTAGATATTTGAAGTGAAACATGTTTTGGTCTTCTCTAGGTATCTCTCCCTAAAAGAAAAGTCCTGAGCTCCAATTCCAAGAGTTCTAACTTCAGTACGAATACTATTTCTTCAAGAGGCCATACCTGGTGAAGAAATAAAATTTGAATCCAGTAATTATTTGGAATTATTGTTTTAATTTATATGTTTTTCTTTCTTTTTTTCTTTTTGTTCAGTGTTATAGAAAAGTTGAAATTGGTATCCAGCTTTTTTTAATTACCGTCTTGTTACAATCACATTGCATATATCTTTCACTCTTTTTGGAAAGGAGAAACAATATAAATTTGGTCACCAAAATTTTGGTCTTCTCATTAGCTTAACTGAAACAGCATTTTACCACAACTAGTTACTATTTTACCTGCCAAGATACTTTCCTTTTGGTTCACACTCCTACATTTGGCTGTAAGCCATCAGCATCAGACTTAATTCAAAATATCAACAAAGTCCCTTCCTGACTGGGCCATGGTGTTGAAGTTACTCACACAAAATCAGTAAATACTTTCAAAACCAAATAATTTTGACAAAGCTTCAATTCCCTTCTTTATGAATATTCTACAACAGGAAGTCTGAACCTGAAGGTGTTATATATTCAAAGTAGTTTGCTTTATCAAATAAAATATGTTGAAAATAGAGATCAATATTGGTAGAAGTAGATGCTGGGTAAGGAAAAGTGTTTAAATTTATTAACTTTATTTCAAGATATCTTAAAAAGTCATAAGAAAAAATGAGAAGAAGCCTAAGGAAACATTGAAAAAGATTTTAGTCATATTAGGAGTCATGCAAAACAATTATAATAGGAGTGTACATCTGCATAGTAGTATTTTGACATATGAACTATGATATATAAATGGAGATTTATCCTTGATACAACTATATTAGTTTAGCTATCACACGTTTTTGCCACAGAATATTGTTCCTTCTGTCATGCTGCGTAGAGAATTGGTTATGATTGTCATGATCAAGATACTCAATGAGATTTTTCCTTTTTTATGCATGTGGACTTATATTTTTGTTTGAGCATATGCATTTCTAACAAATGGTAAAAGTATTTGTTTTGTGACTATATGCTATGAGCAGGGTATTGTAATTTACTATGTTAATAACCTAGTCACCCAAATCTTATTTCTGCTTCTACAGTGCTTGCATTTCCTACTTTTGTGAATTTGAACCTCCATGGACAGAAGACAAATATGTGATGCCCCAATCAAGTTTTATAGTTATGTTCTAAAGTTTTGTTACTTACAGAGAATTCTGATTTCAGCTTTTTTAATGTCTTCTTTCTTGTTTTTGTGGAATTCCAGACGTGACCTCTGTCTAATATGAAAAGTGACCTTTAATTTTTAGTTTGCTTCATCTCTTTCCTATTTCTGAAAGTTCAGTGAAGAGTAGACATTTTCCCTCCTGTATATGCCTATATGGAAAGCAAGCACTCATTTTTATGACCATGTTCCAAGACTTGGGGTTCATCCGAGGCTTGGCCAGAAATCTGCAAACATCTGTCTTTTGGAAACAGGTTCTAGAGTTAGTACAGCACTCCTGGACTGGATCAGATTTCCACATCATTTTACTACCTATGCTCTATTTAAATACTTTATTCTTACTTCTAGCATGCCAGCAGCAATAATCATATGAGCCCTGTACTTGTTTCTTACAATGAACTGTCTCTTCTTCACTTGACAAAAGACATGAACTGTCTTTTGCTGTGCTTTATTACATACACATAAATATCTCATGCAAATCTACCTCCATGGAGATTGTAGTTCTACATAGCATCTGCAAATTCATTTTGGAACCTTATTTCCTTTTTTCTCTGGAGCAATGGACTCTCCAGAATCCTGTGTGTTTTCTTAGCACCACTCATCTGATCTCAGACTCCTTGAGACAAAGATGGTATCTTGAATGAATGTTCTTCTCTAAATGGTAAATTGTGACCACTTTCATGTTCCTCCCAATATTTTCGTCATCCCTTAAATAAAGAGATGTACATCCCTGGGATATGCTAATGTTCTCTGCTGTTGTTTATAATTTTATATTTATTTAGTTTTTGGAAGACTTAGATTGGTAGAAGCTATTTGTCTTAGGGACCATAAGATTTCTTTGTTGGTCATGTAACCTCTTGGTTAAGTTGCATCAAGGGAGCATGGATCAGTTTTAATGATGGAAGTGGCACTTAGTGCTGCTGCGCTGTAGTTTCAGTTTTTTGACAGAGCTGCTGAGCTTCATAAATTATGGATCAGCAGAGGGGGAAGAAAGGCCTCAAAATCTGCCTGAGCAGCATGTGAACTCATAGTGCACTACATTGCATCTCCATTCAATAAATGTCCATTTCAGTCTGGTTTTGCGGTCAAGTGTGAAGAAGAAACATCATCTGTAATTAATAACAGTTAAAAAAAAATCCATATGAATACAAGCCAGCACAAGGAATGAAATAGCGAGGAAAAAGAGTTGGAAATCAGAATAAAAAAGTGCTGCAGAATAGTGGTGAAGACTCAGACAACCAGACTGTGGGGCGGACACAATCCTCCAACACAAAGCTTTGTGGGACAGATCTGAGCTAAAGGCCTTTTTAGAACCATGTTAGATTCTACAGAGATACAAATATATCATAACATGGGTTATTCCACTATGTTAGGTAAGATACCGGTTGTTTCCTCCAGGTATCTGTGCATTTCCCCAGCCCAGACCATATTGAGTATTTGTGGTTGAAAAAAATACAGAAAACTGTCCTTCTGTGTTCACAGGGGCATATTTTATATTTATGTTCCATCTATACCCCTAGTATGACAAACACTGCACAAGTGAGCAGTAGGAAAGAGAGCCTTTGAGACACAAAGGCTGTCATCTCCACAAGCAAAAATCACAAGTGGGAGAAGACAGTATCCACAAACAAAGCAGTTGAAGTATTGACCATCCACTTATTGACTGTATTTCTGTTTGTTTTAGAATTGTAAATTATTCCCCATGCTTTTGTGATTTTATCCAATTATGTTGATACATGTGTAACCAAAAACATATGGCTTTGCATCAATATTTGGCTTCCTGATATTGTCTTCAAAGCAGTAAATATTATTTAAGTTCTAAACATTACTTATTTATTGATGCTAACTACTACTTTCTTAATAGTAAAGTCAGTTAAATTTGAGTGGGCACTTATTTAGGCACGGATTTTTCTGGAAGAGCATCAGAAAAATATGGCTTCATAGAAGCTCAACAGAAACTCAAGAAAAGTTATATATGAGTCAAGAGGGTGTATCTCTAAATAGATAAGACTTTACAGATCTGCACGTGACCTTTTCCCTCCTTTGTACCTGCTTCTCTTTTCTAAATTTACTACACTAACAAATTACACGAAGGCAGGGTATAAGCTTGACTCAGGCACTCTATTTATCACCTTTGAAAAATTGTCAGTTTCTTATACAAAAAAAATATTACTGTAAAGATCTTGATCAGTTTTCTGAATTACAGCAACAGTGACTTCAATTTTATGATTTTCTATTTTCAAATTCAATGGTGTGCTAAATCAACTCACCCTTTATTAAAACTAGAGTGAGTCAGCAAGGAAATACTTGATTGGGCTTGAAAAGTGTTTTTTTTCCCAAATCAAAGGTGTCTAAAAAAAGTGAGCTACTTTGAGTGTCAATTTTGATAAACTGCTGTCTAAAATGCATCCCAAGAAGTTGCAGTTATCCTGCTTCTATTTGCTTGTTCAGTATTTTACGATACACACATATTAGACTGCCACAGCATAGTATGAATCCTGCTCCCTTCAGAAGGAGGACATGGCCTCAGTGTACTGGGTCTAGGGATTTTTTGCATGACTTCACTAGTAACACATTATTTCAGGTCACATTTTATCAGCTAGCTCAACAAGAATGCCAATGACTTTCACCTTGTTCCAGCTCCCTGTAAACGTAGTAATTGCCAAAATTATATTCTCTTTTATTTACTTAACCAGCAGTACTTTTGAAAATAAATAGTCTGGCAAGAGCAAACACAAATGCTAGCAAGAGTACTCATAAGTCTTCCATGCTTTCAAACACAGCTTCTGGCATTTTAAAACCAGAGTGAGAAAAATCTGGTATGAGGAAAAGATGTCTCAGCCTGTTTTCTTGCCTGAACTTTCCCTATAAGCATACTGTTGTCATTTTTCTGGGCATAAGTCCACTCATGGGTGGTGCTAATACTGTTATCCATCTGTCTAATTTTGTCAAAGTATATTAGACATTTTGGTTTCCAGTGGCCCATTTCTCTTGCCATTACTCTGATCCTTTTCTGCCAGGGATGAATGCTCATAAGAGGTTTCCAGTAGTAAAAATACTAGAAAAATGTCTAAGGAGCTAGTACGTGGGTTTACTGTCAAGTGGACAATTGTATTTTTAACATTTTTCTCTGGAAACTTGTGTCATCACCTTCCTCCTTTATTCTGCTTAGATCTTGGTCTTGCACACTCATTCACACTTCATGCATTCCTATATCTGACTAAACATTTTCAGCTCATGCCTTCTCTGTACGTTAAGTTAGTGGGTGCTTCCTGGATGATTCCAAAAGGCGTATGCTTGGTGACTCTTTAATCTAATATATGCTTTGGGGTAGGGTTTTTAGCACTACTGTGTAGAAGCTTTCTAGGCACATATGAGACAATGGAAGTTCTCTAATTCTAAAGCAAACATGGGTTTTTTTTCGTTATTAGGAAATATGACATCTTGCTTTAATAAAAGATTAAATATAGTTATTATTTTTAAGAACCATTCTAATTTTAGGATGTGTTAATTTAGTAAGTTAGACTGTCATAATCCAGGGAACAGGCAGAGTCCTCCCTGGCAGAGTTCTAAACAATTATACCTTCAAACCTCTAAAAGTTATCATACGCAGTTTTCCCATTTCCCTCTATCCCGTTGAGCATATATTAGCAATTCGTAGCATAAACTATTGAAATTATTCAGCCAGTTCACAGAGTGTTGTTTTTAAAATGAAAAATGCTATGATCTTTTAATGTCTTCAGTGTTATAATATGTACTAAATTAGCAGAACCCTGATGCTCTGATAATTTACACCACAATGTGCTATTTAAAACTGGAAGCCCAGCAGGAGATTTTATTTTTATTAATTTAGTATAATTTTAAACATTACAAAAATAGCTGTCTCACAGCTTCCCTGCTGAGCCCTAGATTGTTGCCACAGCCTGTGTAATACTTTATCAGGAGAGTAACATCACTATAAATACTGCATAGTTGATTCTGGTTTCAACACAGAATACTAAGGGACATAGAAGACTGAAGAAGAGACAAAGAAACAGGGGTGGTTCTGTTCTACATTTTGCCTGTCTGTTTTTGTTTGGTTGGGTTTTGAGGTGGGTTTTATTGGGTGGTTTGTTTGTTTTGTTTTGTCAGGGTTGTTCTGCTTGCTTTTAAATATTCTTTCCTTACTGGTTTTTCTCTAAGGGGAGTTGTTAATTTGTGGCCAAGCTGAAAGGCTGACTCCACATTGTAGTTAACTTTAGATGTGTCACACAATGATGTTGTAGGAAAATGAGTTTCACTCTACCTCCCTTGTCTATTGCCCTGCCCTATGGATTGAACACTGCCAGAATGTTATTGTTCAAGTCTAACATGCAGTATAAGATCCACCTCCCTTGAATTGCAGCTTTGCAGTTTTACTTACAGAATTGGCTCACATCTGTTTACCTTTGGTGAGTTTACATCTGCCTGAAAGAAAAGGCAACCTCTTACCTGCGCCAAGGAGGGTGACAGTGTTAGGTAGGCACAACAGCTTTTGGTCCTTTTATCATGCTTTTCAATTTTTTTTGAATGTGCTGAGTTGAGCAGAAATTTTTGTCGGCAATGCCACTTCCCAAAGGAACCTCCTTCAACAACAGAAGGGTCTTGGCACTGAAGCAGTATTTGCTACGCAGAAGATGTGGGTTTGGGTGCCACAGTCCGCCATTCATAATGGAAAGCTAGGATGGACTGCTGGAGGGAAGAATAGACTATGACTGAAAGTTATTTAAAGCAAAAAGATGTGAGTTTCTAAATTTAACCTCTTGTGAAACTCTTCAGTGCCTGTATTATTTATATTTATTGACTTATTAATATTACACTTTATATTACAGAAAGCTATAGAGTGATTTAATTTATTAATTTTTTAATGGCTACCTGTATGCTCCCGAATTCAGGTAGGATTCTTAAAATAAAATCTGAGAACTGAACAAAACTCAATTCCAAATGTTTAGGATTTACCATGTGACTATATTAAGGTGAAGAATATTTCACTGGTGGGCAGTTGATTTTCTGGTAAAACTCCTGTAGTTTTCACAAAAAAATTAGTGTTTTCACAGATCCACAGTAGAAATGTGATTAGCATATATGTCCCCCTCTTGCATTCAAGAGATGGGGCTTTATATTCAAAACATCTTGATGCTTGGATGTTAAATGTCACATAGATGTCAACTGAGTGACACAAAGGTAATTCAGCTGTGGCTCAGACAGGAGCTGCATGTTGGCCTTTCTAGGGCATAGAAGGCAGGCAACCTTCCTCGTTCATGACCTGTCAATTAACCCTAATTAAATCAGTAGTATTTTTCTTTGAATCACATTCATACTGACTAAAACTCCCCTTCAGCAGCCCTCAGTCCATATGAGTGGGGTGGCCAAATGTATGCTAATTAGCTAAGATAACCATTTTCATCCCTGAAATATTTGTTGCTGAAAATTCGTGCTGTATTCCTGGTGCTGCGATGTTTACACCTGTGCACACACATACAGGAAATAACAATTAATTTGCAACTCTCTTCTTTTTCCACAACTGCCAGGAGAATGTGAGTGAAGTAAGTCATTCCAAGGATATTGGAAGAAATGAGGCATGAAATAAAAGCCTTCCTGTACTATCTGCTGATCCTCAGGAATGTAAGGCAACTAGCTTATTTAAAGAGAAGCATTCAGGCTATTAAGTAAGGCAATAGGACAGTAAGGAGAGAGTCCTCTGTGTGAGACACTGCTGAGCTGATGACATCAATGTCCTCAGAACTATCACTGAGTTCATGATGATATCTGAAAGATGTCTCACATGCTATTCTTGTTCTTGGCAATGTCAGAGGACTTAAAACCAAGATTTTATATGATTTAGGACAGAGCGTTTTTTTTTCTTTTTTTTTCTTTTTCTTTTAATATTTCACAAACTGGGTGTATGCATTGACAGTGTTACAAATAATGTTGTATTGGGCAACTGTCTGCTCTTAATATTATTAGTCATACCAATCAAATTAATCAAGTGGATCAATGTAAGCAGTGTTCTAGCTGTTTTATGAAAAAAAGTTGAAGGACTCTAAACGGCTTATACTGAACATTGTCCCATAGAAACAAAGCAGGATTTTGCTATTCAACACTGGAATTTTCATCTGGTGGAAAAATCTTGTCAAAAACAGTTGTACTGTTGACTCAGTAGGCTCACGTGACAACGTGACTTGGAAAAATACTGCCACAGATTGGTAGTGGAATAGATTTTGGGTAAGAAGGATTTGGAGATCTAGCTCTGAGGACATTGCAGCTGCCCTATAGGATAATAACTATCCTGAAAGGAAGATTGACATATTGGTGTCATTGTTGTCTTTCATTAAACTGCAATAGGAAAGACAATACAGCGGTATTGATTTGACCAACGTGAGTAAATTCAGGTTTAATATTGTGTTAGTGTCAAACCAGAAATCTTCACCCCATTTGTCCGAATAACACAAGTCCCATATATTTCAGCAATAAGATCTAATGTTGGAGAGTTATTCCAAGGTACATAGCATATGTGTTGCTAAGAATACTACACATCTCTACAGTTTTGAAATTAAATGTGTTGTCTAGGACAAACACTAGATTGCAACTTTCCAAAAAAAGTTAACAATTTTCTATATTATCATAAAGAGTGTCCGTATAAGATAGCTTTAAAGTATCATGATGTTGTTTGTCATAAATTATATTTTCAGTAAGCAATACATAAATTACACATTAGAGTAAAGGTACATAGATTTTGATCAATTCACATTTGCTTGGACTGCAGTTTGCTTAAGACTACAGGCATTGCAAAAATATTCTAAATATACTAAAAATTACTTGGACCTCTTTCATTGTTTCTTAGTAAGGCACATACAGCTTTTTATTAAATTATTTTCCAAATGTTATTTTGTAAAGAAATTTAATAAAATTTACTACTCTGCAATCCATTGAGCACTTCCTAATTTAATTTTCATATTCTGCATTTCCTGGGATTTACAATTAAAATTGTGATGAGCCAGACCTTCAAAGCCTTACATGTGTGAGATTTTGTTATTATTAGCTGAACAATATCAAAACAATATCAAAAGGATTTTGGTTTTATAAAATATGTTAAAGTAAATAGGTACAAATAAGTGAGGCCTTTTATACATGGATTTTGAAGTTTTTTAAGTTCAAAAAACACTTGTCTTTTTCTTTAGCCACTCAACTGTTTGGCAAAGTTGACTGTTTATGCCAATGCCAGATACAGTTAATAGAAAATAATAGTTCTGAGATTTTATACTCTCCAACACTGATCAAATAAAAATTAAAAAAATTCTATTCTCCAGAACAGACACTGTCATTAAAATTCTTGCAGATTTATTTACATAAAGCTCAGCATGTGTGTAACCAAGAATGAGCCACCGTGTTCCAGAGTTAGGTCATTTTACTACCATTTTATTATGCAAAGTTCTTGAAGATCACTACAGATAAACATCTCTATTTCTTTTACAGCAATAGTGTTTTGTTTTTATTTTGCATTTAGGACATCTCTTGAGCCTTATAGAATATTGTGAAGTTTGCATCCATTATTTCATCCATTTTCTAGAAGACTGTGCAGTGTTGCGTCACTAGCCCAGAAACAGAACTCTAAACAAAATGTAAGGTACCAGGTCACCTGTTCATTCCTATGATCCTGCTAGATGTAATCATTTTTCCTATCCTGAGATTGGTAAGGATCTTTTAACTAGTCTCTGAGTCCTTGTGCTCTAAAATCAGCAAATGCAAAAATGCCTTCATTTGCTTGGTGGTTCAGCCAAAATCTATCACTCAGGCCTCCCAGCAGCAACTTGCAATTTGTGTTGAAGCCTTCATCCTTTTCATATACAGAGACTTCTTCTCAAAATTTTGAAGTACTTTAAATTGAGATTCTTTTGTATGGTTAGAAAGTAGCTTCTCTTTAGGCTTTTATTTGAAACAACAACATACCTAATTTGTAGGAGGACACATTTAAGGTTTGAGAGCCTTCTATAACATCCACCATGAGGCAAAGGAAACCCCCAAACAAGCAGGTTTTGTCAATGTCACTAGAAAAGCATCATAAACAATTGTCTCCAAAAGCCATAAAAGCACACAAGACAGTGCCAGAGAAGATGTAGACTTAGGGGGTTTTGTAGTTTGGCTGCAGTTATGAAATAACATTTGTTACAGAAAAACAGGTCTATTAATTTTCAGAGCCATAGGTCTGACTAGTTTCCTCACTCAGCATTGAAGGTCAGTACTCAATCACCAGCTTTCTGTCAGCAGTGCATGGTTTCTCCTGTATTTAATAGGGAAGGAACAACAGACGAGTCCCACCCATCCAATGACTGGGATGGGGGATGTTTTGTTGCAAGGGGATACAGCTGGTTCTCTTCTACATAGAGCCCTGCTCATGGTAGACCAGATTTGACTGTATAATGGGAAATGGTATCAGAATTAATAACATAGATGTGCACATAATGTTGCCTCCACTGTACTTTTTCTAGGCTTTGCAGCCCTATTTCAAGCAGCCCTATTTCTGTTACAACATGCAAGTTTGTCGAATAAAATAAATATTTAAAATCTCAAGTGATAAAGGTGTATACCAGTTAGAGCCTAAGTAAGTACGTTGTAATTTCAGCTGCAGTTCTTAGAAATATTATTGACAGCCTACTGTTGTGGGGTTTTTTAATTTATTTTTATGAACTGTCTTTGAGTGGATCCTAAGCTTTGCCTAAACTTACATAGTTGATTTCAACTTAAAGGGTTTGCGAGGGAGAGAGGAAACTACATCATACTTGTGCTAGACTTCACCACTGAGTAGCTTTTTGATCTTTTCCAACAGACATATTTGTAGCACCTACCAAGAAGATGCCAATTTATGAATGAGTCATGGAAGCAAAATTGCCCCTAGCAAGTGCTTAGTATTACAAAAAGAAGAAAGTTTTTTGTCTATCTCTAATCATTGCCTCAGCCACAGTAGTTTAAAAGGTGGATAGAGGACAGATGCTTCAAATACCTTCCAAGTTTTTGAGGAGTTTGCATACAACTCAAAAAAAATCTGTTAGAGAAGTGATGGTCTTTAGTACCTCTCTCAACTTTCCATAAGCCTGCTCATTCATATACATTCTCAGAGTTATGCTGATGTGCAATTAAAACGAAATACTAATTGGTATTAAAAAAAAAAGACTGTGCTTGCAGAACATAACTCAGTTCTAATATATTTCACAATACACTTATTCAGTGAAGAAAAGCATTTTTTTAGCCAGGAAAATAAATTTTCTGATCTCAAAATGGACATTTATTTTATCCTCTTCTGCTCTGATCTTCTCGTGGCATCATGAATTTCACAGACAGCTTTGTTAATCAGCAGAGTGCTCCAGAAGAGAGCTTTCTTGGCTAAAAGAAAAGTTACTATTTCACTTTAAATATGCTCCAAGTTGCTGAAATATACCTTTGAAGCTAACATTCCTACAGTATCATATAGTATTTACAGTGTGCAAAAAGGGTAGGGTTAATTTGTTCAGAGAATACCTCAGACGGTTCAGACTACAACTTATGTGGACTATATTAGGTTTTGGGTTTTTTAATTATATATAAGTTATTCTTTCTGCATCTCAGTATTCCTATGCCTCTGCTGGCCCTTTCCTCAGTTTTTTTTTCTGAAATTTCCAGAAGTGTTAGGGCAGATTGGGAAATTTAAATTTTATTCCAGGTGCCAGTGATCTTCAAAATAAAAAATAGTCTGGAATATGTGTTTCCATTTGTTGTTTACTTTAACCTTTTCTTTGTTTTGATTTGTTTCTCTGATTTACTGGTGAATGCTGGTATTTATTCTGGTCTTCTGCTTGATATGAGCATTGACATTAAATAATTCTAAGAGAAACTCTTCAAGTGAAAAGGAGGGAAAGATGTTACTGTTTGAGAACATCATGATAAAATGATTACACATGCTCACATAAAATGAAGGCTTATGTTACTCTGCCTCTGAAAAGTTCAGTACTTCTGTAACTGTCACAGAGGGTAAGAAAGAAAGCTTGTTAATGGTCTAGAGAACAAAACTATTCTGGAAGTCTTCAGTGACATCTGTGTCACACAACAGAATAATCTTGTGGGACATGGTTTAAGGTGTACAGATGGGCTTGACTTCAAAAGTAAGAAAAAAATATAAACAAATAGAAGTTTGGAAGTGACATTTCAGTTAAACTAAAATAAGTTAGGAACCTAATGCCAATAAAAATCTTAACCAATGATGAAATCATGCTAGCACTTAAGAAGCTTATGCTTCATCTTCTACTATTTTGCATTTTACCTATTGTGGATGAAAATTAAGGAAATATCCAAGTTTTATCTGAAAAAAAATAATTTTCAAAACTTTATCTATCTTTATATATTTACACATGAAAAAATATTCTTGTTCTGTTGTCAAAATTACTGGGTTTATTTCTACCAATGCATCATAACTATGTACTAAAAAGCATAAACTACATTTAAATCTATGCATTATGTAGTCACCAGCAAAACTTATTTTGCAGGGGTTTTGTTGTTCTTTTTGTTTTCTATGAGACTGGAATAAAGAATGAACAGTTTGGTTTACAATCTAATTTGAGGGAAATGAGAAGTGATGAAATGTCATGAAAAGAAGAAAAAAAACCCTGAAATAAAGCAGAACTATTTCATAACACAAATAAAATAACTTCTCTGTAACTCGTAAACAACACTAATGTCCATTGGCTATTATTCACTATTTGTAAATAACTGACATTATGCCTGTGCTTAAAGTCAAGCATGTCACTATTGCAGCTGTGTGGACACCTGTTGCTTCTTCCCTTGTAATTCCTCCACTATGCAGCCTTGTAAAAGGGATCCTGATTCTTGTGTCTCACAGCAGCAAAACACTGCCACAAGATGGGAGATGAGTTTGCTGGGCAGAAATGACAAGGACTACCCAATTCATACTGCAAGTAAGGGTATAACTGTCGAAAGAGAAAGGGCTAGAGCTGGCTCCTGTCCCCTGCCCTGTGATCTTTTCCTGCAGCACAGCTAGTGCCTTTCCAGGCAGTGGGATAGAAAGGGCAGCCAGGCTTTCTTTAAATGTGCTCCAAGGAGAATGCAAATATTGCCAGTGTGAGGAAAACTTGGTTGAAGCTGACACTTCTCCAGGCAGATTGCTCAGCCCTGTCAAGAGACAGATGAAGAATAAGAAACAAAACTCTCTGAAAAAAATCTCTCTGCATGATATCAAGCAAGACACAAATTTGTAATACTTAGAACTGCAGTCACACCATTATACAAAAAAAGCATCAAACAGCAATGTCCAAGGCTTCATGAGCACAGTTTACGATGTCTATAGCACACTACCGAAATTAGAAATAACACATATAACAAAAAGTGAAAACATGTTTCTTTTTATACATTGAGGTTATAGGTATGTACTGTTTAAATTTGTTCTGTTTATATGGATTTCCAAGCTGTCAGCCTCAGAAATCATAGTCCTTGGTAATGAATAAGGGGTGGTAACACTTACTGTGCTCTTTAAGCAGAGTTTTTTAAAATACTTTTTGCATTTGAAACTCCCCTAAGTACATTTGTGTTATCTCTCTCCACTTTCATCTTCTTCAATATCTAAAAGTGTACATGTAATTTAATCCACATAAAAATATTCCAAAGTTCTCTTATTTTCAAAACAGTAGTAATAAATTTATTTACTTTATTAGTAATTATTTTACCCTCAAAAGGATAATCATTCTAGATTTCCCCAAATCAACTTGTGGAAAGAATTTCTAAGAATGTTGCTTTTTGCCTAATAATTATTTGAGCAATGGTTTAATAATAACTGTACTTTCATAGCTGGAAGAAAATATTTAAATACATTAGTCTTTAATGCAGAACTCATCCTCTGCCCACTAAAAATTGTGGCTCTGCCCTAAAAGATATCTAAACCTTATAGTTGTTGTATTTTGGGGTGAGATTTTTTGATTAAGTCTGTTCTGGTCTCTTTTTAAACCATGAGAAATAGAGATCTATGTATCAGATGAGTTGTAAATACCTGTGTCTTTTGGTAGTTTGTATTTTTTTTTTTTTTTTTTTTTTTTTTTTTTTTTGTGTAAAATTAGTAAAAAATTTTTTTTAA
>VXAY01003846.1:1105028-1226529 GCA_013399855.1 Oxyruncus cristatus | reverse complement strand
AAAAAAAAAAAAAAAGAGATTTCTCAAGTAAAAAGTAACACCTCAGGAAAAAGAAACAGGGTTTTTAATTGCTTTGTGCACTCCATAATTGAAGGCAGGCACCTTCTTGAGGCACTCACTGCCAGGAGGAGTGTGACTCCACTTGGCCCTGCCTAATTAATCCTGCGATACAAACCTTCTGGCTTCAATTTTCACATTTCTGTCTCTTTTTAGAAGTGATAATAAAACTAAAATTTTCTGTTAGTTACTGTATGACTATAACGGTGCCAGCAGAACACAAATAAACCCATATGGATGAAAGAGACCTTGTCTTCCCATCCCTGGCTTTTCTGTTTTGTCATGTGTACAGGGACACACTTTGTGCTAACAAGAAAAGGTAGAGAAAGATTCAGTAGCAGGAAGGAAGTACAGGTCAACTGATTCTTGTGATGATTTGCTCTGCTCAGATGACTCACTGAAGCATATGTCTTATTTGTTTATTGACAAGATCTCAAAATAGAAGTACACACTCTGGAAGCTCAGTTGAGCTGGCTACAAATCACAAAGCTGCACAACAGCTCTTAATGAAAGACAAATTGTGCAGCTTACTTTTAAAAAGCAGTGAAGGCTGTTTGTGCAGATGCCTTCAATCTTAATAGCTTGCATACTGTGACCTGTGCACACTCCCTACCAGTGCCTAATGAAAGTAATAGACCATCTTTATTTTCCATAGAATGTAAGGACACCACCATTATTATTATTATTATTACTAACATTATGAGGCAAGGATTTAATTCTTGGACACTGAGAAATTGTATTTACAAACACACAGACACATATGTGGCAGTTTTAAACTACAGTAAGACAAATTCTGCTTTTAGTAAATTGTGTCTATTTTCATTGCATTATATAGAAAATGGACCTAGACTTTACTATATTAGAGTGGGAGGGTTTATCTTACTAAGTGAACTAGAGAAATATTCTTCCAAGAGAATTGCCACTTTTATTTGGAAAGGAAAATTTTCCGGCTGCATTTAGTTCATCCTACTTCCAGAACCCAACAGTGCAGTTCTGTATATTCAAATTCCTTTATGCAGATGATAACAGTAGGATTGCACCATGGATTCAGTCTGATTCATTCTTTCACTTGAAAACCAGGGATTTCTTTTTAAACCAAAAATTCTGTTGTTAAATCTCCATCTCCCATGAGGAATTGTACTATTTCTAAACAAATTATATATGTTTTGGGTTTTAAATATTTTTCAACCAATTCCATTTCCATGCTCTGTAGTTACACAGGCTTGTGGGACTTTATCTGACAACAGTCAATAGCAGATTTGTTACCGTAAGTCCATGGGATAAATTTTCAATCTTCAAAAGCACATCGGCTAAGTCCTGTCTTAGCTCTCAGTATGTCCTGCTGTGGGTAGACCCTGAAGCTTCACACTAAGAATTAAAGATTAGAAAGCAGTGGCTTCCCAGCCACTCCTGGGAAGCCCAGCAGCCCAGAAGCAGCAGTAAAATGGGTCAATTAATCTAGGAAAGGAATCAGGTCCTCTTGAAAAACCTGGTGCAAGTCCTGTCAGCTGAAGACTAACAACGTCTCCAGTAATGTTGACACGAATCTGTGAGAGGAAGAGGCAAAAGAATGATAAAGTGAGTTCAACATAGGCTTTTCATGGTGGGTTTTGAAGGCATCCTGTTTGACTTTGAGTGTGTGATATATTTGAACTATTCCTACTACCACTCTTTGTATGACTGGACTCTATGTAAAATCATATTTCAAGTTAGGGTTCATGTCCTGTTCCATTTGCACTTCTGTTTAATAGTCTCACAAAATCTTTATTTTTATGCCATTTAGCTCATCCTACTCCCAGGACCCAACAATGCAGTTCTGTACATTCAAATTCTTTTATGCAGTTGAGAACAGTAGGATTGTACCATTGTCAGACATTTAGTAATACTTCTGACCTGGCTGAGAGGAGGAAGAAGGGGATTGTCATAAAGTAAAAATAAGAAGTAAAAAACAGTGACTAGCCTACAATAAACATTTTCCATTTAAGCATTTACTTTTTTAACATAGTTTTTGTTTTTTATTAATCTAATTTCAATAACTTAACTCTTTCAGAGACAATTATATATATACAATTAAATGTCTGTCGAAACTGTTATTGTTTCAGTAAACACTTAAGGAAGCTATATTATTTCATATTAATAAAATCAAATCTGGAAACCATTCTGAAGAAAAACTACATTCAAATAAACCTAAAAGTCACAATACATATAGTAACTTATAGCAAAATGTATTACAAAAGTAATGTAAATAGCCTAGGAGAAAATGTGATGAATCTGGGAAATCAGAGCAGAGGTTAAACTTCAATTTAATCTCATTATATTAAAATATGAAATCATACTGATTATCTCAGCCCTGTTGATGTTGCTATGTGGTGACACAAATGCAGTAAATATGATTATAATGAAGCCATTTACGTTTTTTGGTCACCTATGGGATTTAAAAAAAAAAAAATCTATTCTCTTTGCACTGCTCTCTCCCTGTTCCCAAATAAAATGCTTGCAAAGTTTATACAGTTCCAGGCGGGTTAAATGTATGTAGATTACAAAGTGTTGTAGGGATCCACAGATGAGTTACAAATTATAGTCCAAATTGTGACCCAGTTTGCATGGCTATGCAGGATAGGAGAGAGAATAAAGGAATAAAACGCTCCTTTATTGCTAATACCCAGGGGAGCTGTAAGGGGTGAATAAAAAGAATAACCACAATAGGGAATCTTGCACTGTGTGACCTACTTGCACCAGTATGTAAGAACTCAGTCACTGAAAGGGAAAACCAGGAGAATCATTGTCTCTTTGAGCCACAATTTGCCTCTTCGTTTACTTTAAGGCAATGCAAAAATATGCTTTGCTTTGTTCAGGGCTCAAGAGCAGTCAAAACTCTGCAGTAATTATTTCTATGTGGAGTATTGGTATTTCTTTAATAACTAAATTAATACCAGTGTGTTATCCTTCATAATTAAGCATGATTCTTTAGGTTGTATCATGTCTTCAACAATTAAGCCCAATACATAAAGTTCATTCTCTTCCATGTATCAATCAGTGATTGCAGCCATTTCCTGCCATGTCTTTCTCTTTCATTGCAAACGGTTTCCGTTTCGGCAGAGGCTTAGCTTCGCCGATGAACTGCGAATTTCCATCAGATTGAAATGTGATGCAGCTACATCAAGCTAAAATGCAGACTTGTGAGCACACTATGTGTCAGATTATGTATAGAGAAAATTATAGGAGCAATTAACAACAGCAACAAAAAATTCTATTTTTTATTAGCTACATAGGGAAGAGTGTTCTTGCCATGTATAATACAGTCCTTTTTTAAAGCTGAGCATTTAGCTAATGTTTGGCGTCAAAGAGTCAAAAATGGTAGTATAGTGATCTAGAATAGAAATCAAACCCAGATTATTTAGATCATTAAACCTTAATCTTAATATTGTAATTTTCCCCGTGTCCAGGTTCTCTGTGTTCTGCCAACAATATTTTCCTTCTCTCAGGGAGGAGGGACAGCAGTCTCTGCATGCATGCAGAGCTTTAATCATGCAACACCTGATGAAAAATATCTGTCACTACTATTGAAATTCTTAAGTTATGTTAAAAGGACTATCTTTTCTGGACTGGAAAGGTCTCTTGGTTTGCCTGGAGTCTGCCTTTGTTTCACCTGTCCTCTCAGGAGCACAGCTGTCTCTCAGAAGTTTCTGGAAGTTACTAGTGGTAACTAGTAACCAATTTATTTTTATATTTAACCCACCATCTAACAATATACAGAAAGTTTAAAAAATCATCCTGAAATTAACTCCAAAAGCACAAGTTCTTATGATTTTCCATCCTCCTCCACCCACTGTATTAATTTGTTTCATATAATCAATAATGTCATCATGTCTTAGCACTAATGCTTTTCATTTGGACTCCCACTAATGAGAGCATTTAAATCTCCTCTGGATTCAGTGGGATTTAACATGCCTCAATGTTGGTGGAAAGAGTACGCTACAATGTATCCAGACTGATGTTCAAGAAGGCTTTCTCATATGATGTTCTTCTATCGTGATTATTGCAATAGTTGCTCCAATCTTGTTGGGGCTTCTCAATGAACCATAAGGCACAATATAATAATAAATAATAATGTAGTGAGTTTCCGAAAATCACAGCATTTCTTAGGCAACACACTAAGTCACTCAAAGCAGAAAATATCTGATCTGCCTCCAAACTTTTTCTATGTTGCTGAATTTCTGGTTAGAAGACATAATATATTAATGCCCTGCAACTTGCACTGTGCTCACTTTAAAATTTATATTAAGTAGATTGCTACATTATGGTAATGTACTAAATTACCTAAAGCAAAGTAATACAATGATTAACTGACCATAAACATTGGTTTATGGTCAGTTTATAAAGTATTACAAAGATTAACATTATGCATTTTCATATCAGAAGAAAATTGCAGGATGAAATATCTCTGGATTCACTTGATGCTATTAAGAATAATAAAATAGTGGTATAACTCACAACAGTCTCAAGTTACAGCTTGCAACTGAACTTCAGTTTAAATCATCTTTGAAAACAGCAGAGATATTCATCGTTTTTAAAAATGCCCCAAGCTTTCCAAGCACAGAATAATGGTTTCCAGTATATGTTTTCTAATATATAATGTATTATCTTTTTTTTTCCCCCTCTTTGTTATTCAGCATATCATGTCAGATTCTGACCTGGCATAGCTGCTCTGATATCAGAAGCATTTTACCACCCCTTAGCCAAGACAAATAGGATCTCTTTTTATCAGATTGTATATTTGTCCTAAAAAGCTAGACACAATCAAAGTTCAATGCTTTTTAAGTTGAACTTATTTAATCATGCAAAAGCAAAAGTGCTGTTCACCTGTTGTTGAAGGGTTTCATCTGGTCTGTCTGTAAGTTTAACCCTAGCAGACCTCTGGGTTGTGGCAGACAACATGCTGCCCATGAGTTAGCCGAGCTCCTTGGAGTGAGGAAGGCTCACCACAGACGGCTGCAGTAACCAGAGCACGGCAAGCAGCTCCAGGGAAGTGATTATCCCCCACTGCTCAGTCCTAGTCCAGTTTTGTCCATAGTCTAGTTTGGGGCTTACTAATGCAAAAAAGACGCTTAGAAACTGGAGACTCCAGAGGAGGGAAACCATGACTTAGAGGGGGCTGGAGTACCTGACATGTAAGTAAAGCTTAGGAAACTGGGTTTGAGGGCTGAGAGGATATCTGTCTGCCTCAAGGAGAGTCATAGAAAATGCAGACAGATGCTTCACATGGGTGGACAGTGAAAGGAAAGAAGACACAGTCACAATTTACAGAAGGAAAATTACAGTTGGACTTAAAAAAAACAATGCACAAAGAGAGCAAATAAGCCCTGGAACAGGTTGTCCGAGAACTGTGGGAAACTGTCCTTGGAGATTTTTCAAAACTTGGTTGGACAAGTCCCTGGGCGACATGATCCATTTTGAGATTAACCCTGATCCAAGCAGAAGGCTGGACCAGATGGCCTCCAAAATCTCCCTATAACCTAAATTTTTAGATGATCCTATGATTTTCCTTCTGTGTTCCCTCAGCCTCAAAAAATGGAGTTGGCTAAGACTGCATTAAGATTTTAATATTCTAAAGGTAAAAACCAAAAGTAATATTCATATTACTTCAGTATAATAAACCTAAACTTATAGAGAACCTTTGGAAATTCAGAAAATTTACAAAAAAACCTTCTTTCTTCCTTTGCAGAAAATTCACGATCCTGATGTATTCAAATGAAGTCAAATAACTTTTTCAGGATTTTCTGTGCAATAATGAGGTCTAGAAATATATTTAATTTTTAAATAAGAACTAGTACTACAGGATCAGGGACTCTCAGAAAAGAATCAGTTACCACAATGCACACCACAATAATTCTTTAAGAACTAGAGAATGAAAATTCTTGTGTTTTTATAGGTTTTTTAATCACTCATCTTTGTCTTTCTTGTAAAGATTAGAGACTACCAAATTTTGTAGTTTGTGTGAGACTTAATTGTCATCATAATTATCCTTTCTACTGCATATTACAGTTTTTAATTAACTTTGTAATACATTTATTTGATAATTTACATAAAAGTTTTAATAAGTTGTATAGAATTCTATATACATGAGAGACATTATTATTATGACTTGATTTAGGTTGGAATGCACTTCCCTGAAGTTCTTGAGATGAGCTGCTTTCAGTTTTGAAGAAGAAAGAGACGTTATGGTCCATTATAAACCCAAGGAATTAAGACAATATCACTGTTTCCACCTACATTGTGAATATATGCATTTGCTCTGGTATTATTGTTGCAGAATTATCACAAAAATAAAAGAAAGGCTTGGCGCATAGATATATGAAAAGTTAGGAATAAGGAAACACCTGATAGCACAGTGGAAGCAATGACATTATTGTCCTGAGAAAATAAAAATATACAAGCTTTTGGCTTACAGCTGAAATGAACTCACAGTAAGGATCAAAAATATTTTCTTTCTACTTGATTCTTCCTATGCACAGGGAAACAGGATTCTATGCAGACTAAACAAGGTTTCATAATGTTTACCTGACTCCTCCTAAAAGAGGCAACATTCCAAGCCATACATTTGACGTTACCATTTGTCAATATTTCAGACATTTGTAAGCCCAGTAATAGAAAGGTGTAAAGTAGTGACAATTTTAGTTTTACACAACTTCTTGTGGAATAGTCCTTAATTATTTGTGGCATTGGAAACTGAAGAACTTACTGATCATTTCTTAACCTGTAACTCTAGCCTAAGGACATGTTTGCCCAATCTATAGAACTCTTTTTCCTGACCATTGTCTGTTTGATTATGATCCCAATAAGAAGTAAATCTAAACAATTCCATGATTTCAAAATTTAAAGAAATGGACTGTAGGGTTCCCAAAAGGTACCAGTTAGAGTATGCACACATCTCTGAGCATTGCAGTGGGCAGGATCAAGTTGTTTGATTCAGGATAAGTGGGGGCTGCAGAACTGTGCAGTGTGGTGATTATTGCAAAGTAGAATTAACCTCGCTTAAGTTTGCCATCTAAAGCACCCTGTGCTGGGCAAACTGACTGCAACCCAGTAGTGAGGTGGCATGCAGACAGCAATTCGTCCTAATTGAGGTGTCTAATATCACTCTTTAAGGTTAGTCCTTTTGGGTGGCTCACTCCTGATGTAAATCCGTCTCCTAGTACTGTCAGTTTTTAGGAAGCAAGGCAACTGACTCAGACTGAAACAAGCCTGTGAAAAACTAGTTTACTGTAATCCAGATCAATTCCCTGATGTAAGCCATAGTTACATGCAGCAAGGTGAAAAAGAGGATGTCAAAAACCCGAAAACAAGGCGGAACTGCCTTTCTTAATGATACAAGTTTGGGTGGTTTCAATCCTTTCCAAAATTTTTTCCTGAAATAATTTAGGCAAATCTCTCTCTGAAAGTACTTGTTTTCCTCCATTACTATCTGTACAAATATTTATACAGTTAAGCTTATACTAATGCCTGAGGGCTACAGTGCTAAAATTGGGTGTAAAGAACCTAAAGACACCTTGAATACTGGAAAAATTCTCATTGGCTGAAATGTTGAGAGAAAACTGGTGTTTTTGTTCACCCCATGTAAATTATTAACATGGTAACTGGGAGACATCTCAAAGCTGTTGTACTTATTACTACAGTTGATTCCTAAACATCAAATTATTATACTGCATTTATATACACATTTGAAAATATTATATTTGTTATTTATTCATTATGGAATAACATATGAACAGAATCACCTGGTCACAACCATAAAATTTAAAAAAAAAGAAATCCAATATACATCCTTCACTTGTTAACATAGATTTGGCTGGCAGTATCCCTCTCTCTTTCCACTCACACTGGCACTTTCAGAAAGGAATGGAAGATGTCCATAGCCAATGGAGTATTTCATTATTCTTACCCAGTCTTCTCTGTCCAACAATGGTTTGCCCAAAGACACTTGGAAATGCTCATTCATCAATAGAAGTAATAGTGTTCTCCAGCTCTTCTCAAGAGGTCACTGCTTTTCAGACCGTTCTCTTCAAATGCTCTACTTTGATGTGTAATCATTAAAATAGCCATCAGGAATGTTTATGATCTAATTTGGCTGATTTCATATTTCATATTTCATACTGGATGACTAAATTAGGTGGAAAATTTGTGCCTAAAATACTTAAGGCAAAAGCTGCATGCAGTGTAAGTACAGAAACAGGATAGCAGTAAGTAAAGACCAGAATCCACAGAGAATACAAGGTTTTAAGGTGTGAGAACAATGAAATGGATGACAGATAGCTGGCATCAGCACAGCAGACATGCTTGGGCATGAGCACCAAAAGTGGCAAGAAGTAGAATCTCTAAAAATGGGTATTTAGAAATAAGCAGCCCAATTTAAAGTTGACACAAGAGAAACTAAGAAGAAATATTCTAAGGAAGGCTTCACTTAAGAGAGCAAATAAAAAAGGCATCAAGCAGAGACTTTCATCCATCAATGCCTCTGTCCTAATACATGAGAGTAGATCTTGCCAATGGTTAGTGCATTGTGAGCAGGTGGCAGGGAAGTTATTGGCTTTCAGGTTAGAAGTTATAAAACCTTATTACTATGCTGACTATATTCCCATCAGTTTAGACTACATTTCATTGTTCTTGTCTAGGAAAAATTTACCCCACTTCCATCTGCCTCATCTATAGACATGAGTGGGTGTCTGAAGGGCTGTACTCATCACATTTCATTTCAGTGGAGTGGGACAGATTCCCACGACACTCAAAAAAATGCTAGGCACAGATATCGCACTGGCACCACAGAAATAAATCCAGGAATAGCAAAATTTTCAGGCTCTGGAAGGGATTCAAACTTAAATTATTCTAAGAGTTGATAAGATGTATATCTGAGGCCTCTGAGTACAGTGGAGTTACTGTGAAGTTTTAAATTTCAGCCTCCTGGATATTTCCCATGCGTTATCTGAAAGACTTAAACATAACCAGAAAGGGATTTTATTGCAAAAATAGATGTCATCGCAGTTTTTTGAGGACTGTTGCCTGTTAAATTGTTCTTTAAAAGGAAAAAGATGGAAACAAGAATTTTATGCAAATAAAATAATGGGTTATGCATGTCTTACCTAAAAAACATTCTGCCATGAACATGGACTGGTGGTTTCTCTCTGCAGATCTCTAGTTTTAAAGCAAGTTCATATTTGTTTAGATTAGTTTAGAAAATAGCCTTGTGTAGTTACAGCACACATCATTAAGCATTAGAGAGCCTTGATAAAGCTGAAAAAAAATGTTCTAAGATTTAATTCTGGCTTAGACTTCAAAGGTATCATGTACTGGCTCTGAAAATTGTCTAGCAATAGGATGATGCATGCATAAAGGTTCATTCTCTGGGGGACATCAGAGGAGCTTGTTAGTTAGCCTCAACAAGACTGATTATTTTTAATACCAAAAGTATATGCTTTGGTGACAGGTTATTACTTCTGCAAGCACTGCTTTACTGAAGTCTGATTTTCCACCAAAGGAATTTTGCCACAAAAAAAAGTGGGATCACAACTGGTAAATACTTTATGCTTTTCTCAATGTCATTTTGTGTTGACTTGATGAGGTCCAAGTTTCACGTATTTTGTCAGTGATTAGGAAAAAAATCTAAATTCTTAAATTGAAAGGGCATCTAGGTAATGATGTTTTAATCACGGAAATTAAGAGAGGAGAATGCAAAGAATGCCTATACTTATCTTACTTAAGATTTTCACAGGTATTGCCTGGGTTTTAGATTAAGACGTGTTATTTTATACTTTACATGCTGCATTAGGCAAAATGTCAGCAAGTAAAATATGGCACGATCAGCCATGGTATAAGCAGACACAACTAGACTGAAGACACCGGACTGTCCGTGTAACTTTTCCCTAGAAAGCTTTCAATACATAACAATAGCATTTACAAAGAATTTCTCTGTGGAAATGCAGTTGCCCACAGGCTTCATAGTAACAGCAGGTCAATGACTAACTTTAAAATTCCTTTTTTTCCCTTTTTTCAGGATTTTCTGCTCTAAGGGTTTGCATAACCAAGTCTTAGACTATAGTCTCCTCTCCTATTCCAAAAAAAAAAAAAAAGGACTTTGACCAGGGTTGAGATCTACGCTACTATACTAAATTTCAATTAATTTTTAAGAGAGACCACAGGCAGATACACAGAGAGAAGGTGACTGCATATCTCATCTTTCCTTGGCACAGTATCCTTGGAAATTGATTTGACCCCCATGTCAACTTGCTTACAGAATAAACTTATTTCTTGATCCCCAAGAACGACTGCTGTACTGGACGTTCTAGATATATGTATCTAAATACGCAGATTGTATCTTAAGTAAAGAGAGGCAGGGCATATAACAGAAATGTTTGTAAAAGTCAAATGATTCTAATGAAGTAGGTATCTGGCTGGTACAAAAAAAATGTGCTAACATTGTTTTGTCTCCCTACAATCAATGCAAAGGATGAATACCAGCACATGGGGTAGCCATGATTCCTATTACCTTCTCTCATAGCCTCTGCTCTACATATACATATCTCCTTGGTCATTTTATTCTCTCTCTGCACTCAAAACCCCGTGCTGCTGAATGCTGTGGAGCTGGTTACTGTGTGATAGAGGTCTGGTGTTTTCTCATGTTTTTCAGGGCAGTCTGGGATTCCATGATTTTCATACCTTTCTGACAAATATCCATAACTTGCAATATTCTGGAGTCCCATGTGAGAGCCAGTGGACTGGGTGCATGGAGTGAGCCTAATTGCACAAAGTGGAACAAATGTAATTAAGAGCTGTAATGTTGAGCACTGTTTGGGGGGTTAATAGAGAGCTGCAGCTTAGCCTGACAAAGGAGCCCACTAGCCTGGCTGACTCGAGCTGAAGGGCTGCACATGACTGCACATAGTGGAACAAATTTCATTACCAGCCTTGCGATCAACATTTTTAAAAGCTTAGTGAAATGGGTCAAGTTCACAAGAATAATTTGGTTACCACAAAAACATATCCATGACGATTGACACTTTGTATTTCTGTCTTTTAAACTCCTAGCCCTGCTATGACATAATTGTCCAGGTTCACTCAAGTGTTTACTGTGCTTGACCAAAGAATCTAATTAGATAGACTAATGACCGACTCTATTCTTACAGTTTCAGCATTCAAAAATTGCTTTCTGTAGGCCAACAGAAACAGTAGAGGGAGAGAAAAGCCTTTATTTTGGTTATGCTGAAGGAATTAGTTATGGTTTTGAAAGACTAGTCTGCAATTAAACATTCCCCATTGGTTTTGAGATTAAAATAGGGGAAGATTAAACTCAAATATGAGATGTGTGTGTGTGTGTGTGTGTGTGTCTGTGTGTATACAAATGTATATATACATATCTATATCTATATATATGAATGCATGCTTCTTTGTTAATTATTTTTCTTTTGCATTGATTTCTACTGAAATATATAAGGTTAGGCCAAGTGATGTTAAGGTCTTTTATTCAGATTCCAACATTTCCTATTCTTCTCTTAATAATTTTTTTTTGACGTTTAAGTGCAACGGCCCTGTGACTTTCCAATTTCAGAGACTGCCTAATCAAGAACATACCATGGTTTATGGAACATGAAGAAGCTCAGACTAGCTTATCTTGCACATTGCAGTTGGTTTGGCACTACTGGCAGTGATTAAAAAAAAAAACACACAAAAGATAAAAGAGATGTAGGTCAAACCCCCAAATATTATAGTAATGTAGGCTATTTCTTTTGCATTTAAAAGCCCTCTTCCAAGCTTTGTTCTGATAGAGAAGACAAGTCAAGTGTATTGACTTGGTGATATTAGAGGATGACAAGCAGGGAATACTGTCTCTGATTATGCTGTAGGCCTATATTAAACAGAATGGGTATATTTATATATAAATATCAGTTCATTCTTCTTAAGTGTGGTAATGTGCTATTTTTACACAACTTTTCAATAAAATACAATAAAAGACAATTAAATGTTGTATCTGCTCAAAAGCACTTACGCAGAAATTTGGTGAAAAGTGTTCAAGCAGTTGCAATGAGTGGGATTTTTAAACTTACCTGTGTGTAATAAACTAACATTTCTGGAAGGCATGGAAATTTGATTACCCTCTTTTACAGAGGTACTAACCTCAGGTTGGCAAATGGTTACTATCATGACCAACCATATTAAAATCAATGACATCAGTATTAAAATGGTCACAAAGCTGAATAAAAGATTTCCCATTCTGACTCCGAGAGACAAAGTGGTTTGCCCAAGGTCTGTAGTCTGGGACTCGGCAAACCACTTAAGCATGTCCTTTATTTGTAGCACATGCTTAAGTGTTTTTCTGCAGCAGAAATAAATAGAGAATCATCAACAGAGTTTAAATCTAGGTCTCCTAAGTATCAGGTCATTTCCTTAATCATAAGACCACACTGACTATGTGTGATAAAGGTTAACGGGAATTGAGTATGTCTTATGTCTGCATATTTGTTTATTTTTGTTTTGTTTTACAAAGCTGAGTGCAAGGAGATAAATCTTAAATGCATCTCACTTTTTATGGAAGGATATCATGGCCAAAGTAAAAAAATAAAGCAGACACAAAGTAGGACAGAGAAATCCCTAAAAATGAGAGAATGAAAAGGTTGCTCTTACCCCAGCAGCATAATTCATAATCAGGCCTGTCTTCTTTGTTAATACTGTCATGGAGGGTTCCTACAGGGAGCTGGTAATACAGCAGGTATCATCAATTTCTTGAAATTAATTCATAACACTCATCTGGAATCCAATATCTTCTTTGTAGATCCAGCAGTAACATTTTTCAGAATTGCACTCCTATAGGCAAAGCAGTCTTTGAGTACAGAAGACGCACAGAAAAAACAGTTTTATACAACATGTAGAGCCTATTTGATATCTGTGAACCAAGAATGGGATATCTCCTCTTCTACAAACACCTAGCTCCATATTCATCAACCTACATTTTCACTTAATATGGACAAATCTGTAATTATAGTCTAAAGCTCAGTTCCCCAACAGTGTCGCTGGTATGGGATGAGGCACTCTGGAAGAGGTAAATAAGGAGTTAAGCTGTACCAATAACAACACGTGAAGGATAAAACACTGGTGCAAACACCAAATCCTCACACCTGGTGGCCATCTTCTGTCTTTGCAGAAGATGAGAAGGGATTCTCAGGGATACATACATGTTTGATCTATTAGCATTTTAAAATTTCTTTTTTTATAATGCTGTGTTTTCTGAAGCTCATGCTAAAAGACATTAAGATTTATAAAAAAACATTAACTTGCTATTCAAGGTGAATGTACTTTGATCAAGATATCCAGGAGAACATGAAACACAGTGGAGGTTGTTCCCAGGGAATTGCTTGCTACTCTCTGAAAATGTATTGGAGAAAAACCACAGACTGAAAAGCAGCTAATGTAGTATAAAGATTATTTTGCAAACATCTGAATCTTGAAACGTCAGTCCTTGCCATCCAATCTACTATACTGTACAGGCCAGAGTCCTTCCTACTGAACTGAGGTGCAAGCAAAGCAACCCTTGGAGCCCTGGCAGAACTGACACGTCACATAGCAAAGAAATATTGATCTGAGATATACAATAAGAGTAAAACAGATAAAAATACTTTGTATACTTTATTCTCCATTTCATTAAGCTCCTTGTCATCTGTATAATCTGTATATCAGAAACCGTGCAATTAAATCTGAGTTTTTCTGGTAGGAAGAATGGCTAGGACATTGGAGAGTTTTGGTGGTTAAGGAGAACTATGCTGCCACTTTGTATTCACAAAACTGGGGATGGAAAATTTGCTGGAATAGGAGAGGCAGAAGGGAAAGACTCATTGGAGTCAGGTCAGCTGTACGTTGCCTTCCATTAGTATATAGGAATTTACCTTATTGGATAAAGAGTAGCTGACCAATGGCTGTCCATACAGGATTGTTCTATAAATGGAAGTGCTTCAGAAAGTTACAACTCACTCCTGGACCACTGTCTATTGCTGTATCTGCTACATCAGATGTAGTCAGGAACCATAGCCATGGTATCTTATTTCTTAACAAAAGACAGGGAAGGCTTCCACAGACAGTGAAATTGTTTGCCGTTATCCTGTCCTTTTTTATGTTACGCAAATAAGGTACTGCTTCAATAATAGACTCCATCCATCTATCCCTTTCTGATACAATTTGTGAATGACTTCATCACTCCGTCTGTATACTGCATGTAAAACCTTCCCTATGGTGTAGTCTACTATAAACAACAAATTATCATAATATTTCTAAAAAACCCAGAGATTCATTCCCAGAAAACGTTCTTTCATCCATCCTTTGGGGACGGAGACACTTGGATAATGTATATGCCTTGCATATGCTTCTCTCCCTAAATGCAGCAGCTGGAATGAAACCGTCTTTTTAGATAAAGTTGATGTTTTAATTTTTTTACCCTGAAGGACAATAATAATGTAACGTTTCAATTTTCATTAACTATGGCACAGGTTGCTATAGGCTAAGCTCTCAGCTATGAATTAAAGTAAAGCAATGAAATTCTACAGAGGAACATTTCAGCTAAATGCTATCCTTGGTGTTTTGTAGCAATGCTAAACTTGGATGGGACTACAGTAATTATGTCTGTCTCCTGTTGTTCTAATACTAAATTCACCAGGAAGATGTCCTTTCCCCCCACCCCCCATTCTCAATCCCATGCCCTCAGGTAGCTAGAATGCTGGTGTATCTTAACTAAAAATGTAAAAGATCAAAATTAATAGATTTAGGAGTAGCGGGATGATACCCAGAAAGAAAAGCTAAAGCAGAATATACAGGATGGGAGAAAAAAAAATTTCAAACTACAGAATTAGAATTGCCTCTAGAGATATTGTTACTTTGGTGACTTAATATAGGTAGTTCAGATTGTAGAAAACATGCTGAATATATTAAGGCAAGGCAGCCAGAGTCTTTCCTACCCCAAACTTGAATATTGATGCCTGTGTTGAATTGATTTCTGAGCCTGTCCTTGAATGATATACTAGTCACAAGCTTGGTTATACCACCTTTCAAAATTAAGTAGGTAACACTGTCTTCTAATAAAGTTTTATTAGAAGCTAGCTAAACTTTTTAATTACAGGAAAGATGATATTAAATATTACCAATTCAGAATAATTTTAATACATTTGTTTAGGATATCATTTGATAACTATGGCGCTGGCTCTTTAGGTCAATTATTACACAATAAGGAACTTTATTAACAAGCATAGGGTGCTTAGGAAAATGAAGACCATGGTTTCCAACCAGTCTTCTAAAAACTAATTTTAGGTAAAGCAGACAATAGGATCAAATGTGGTTGTATTTAGGCAAGTCTTCAGGCCATCAATAGTCTTGCTTGATGGCTTGCTGATGCAGAATTTCATAACTTTTATTCCCAACCCAGCTGTCAGAGCTGTAACTAGGTATTAGGACATCAGTGTCTATGTCACATAGAAACTCATAGAAATAAGTTTGTTTTCCCCATTTCTGTTTCTTCCTCAAAACTGGGAGAAGGGGAAGTCCTCCATCTTAAAATACAAAAGAGTTTGTAGAACAGACCAGCAGCATGAAGAAATTAGCTCTTAAAACAGAGAACTGATCTTTAGGCAATACCATGTTATATAAGCTCTCTTTACTCTTTATGTTAAAAAAGCTCATGTATGGTATAGCAAGTACAACTGTGCTTTGTCAAGTATGTGTCTTACATGGAAAGTAAAAAGGAAATTATGCAGTTCATACTCATCCTATCTGGCCCTAATAAACATAATATATTCAACATGAGATTTATGCAAAAGACCTGTCTTTCCTATAATTTAAATAAAATTAATTATTTTTCTTTATTACTTTGGATTTTGAAGCATTTATTTCCCTAATCCTTTGAGACATCTCTCTGCTGACAGGGAAACTAACCTGCAAGCTTCCATCAGCGATCAAAAATGATACTGACATAAACTGAATATATATTTAAAACATAAACAGTGGACATATTTAATGCTGAAATAAATCTACAAACAAGCTCAGCATCACATACATAAAGCTATTTCTAAGCTTAAGAGATTTCAAATATAATGTCTAATGGTGATCTACCTTGATCAAGATACAAGGCACCATTTACTCCCCTTTCATCCTAGTGCCAGTCTAAACTGTATATACTTGATGACTTGATGAAGGCTACTTTTGGAGTGAGTAAAACTCCCTACTATTGTTCATACTGTCACAGTTCGTTTCAAAGGGTTCAGAGTCACACATCTGCTTGTCCTGTCAGTCCATAACAAAAGGAAGGTGAGATACTTGTAATTAAATCTTTTCCAGATAATCTTCTCCTGCTTGTGCCTAACAGAGAGGTCCTGTTGAGCCCTTAGGGTTACAGCACATCCTTTTTCTTCCCCTGTGTTATGAGCCCTTCCCATCACTGGAAGGCCTGGAATTGCAGCTCATGGCTGTTGAGGGGTACCCAGCTATCTTTGATTTATTTCAAGGCTTTCAAAAAGCATGTTAAAATTCACCCACTGAATGCTCAGCTTCTTTTCTTGTTGAAAAGCAGAAGCTGTAATCATAAATAATAGTACCTTAATCTATTAGTGGCCTTACTAAGAATTGCATAGAACACTTAATAATAAAATAATATTTTAAGCTATAAATACTAAATCAAGATGGAAACGGATTGCCTGATACCTCAATATAAATTGCAGATACAATACCACCTGAAATTCAAGCTGAGATTTAAGATGATTCCCAGATACTTAAATTCCAAGGCATAATTTAATACGGGTTTAGCTAAAGTACTAATGTTTAATTGCTCCTTACAAGAGCTCTTTCAACAGAAGACTTGATTATGCCTAAACCAGGCCAGAATGATATTAAAATCATGCTGCAGAGCAATATAAATTTGACCTATCACTGATGCAGTTCCATAAAGAATGGCACTATCTTCGTGGAGAGCCATTTATTGATATTTTATTTATCTTTTGTGCAAACTTGATAGCTGTGGGGAAATAAGCTCTCAGAAAAAGCAGCTGATATACTGAAAGCCTGTGAATTTGTTTAATCAATGTATTTATTTTATAATTAGATAACATGAAACTGAGAAACCTTAAATATCTTTTGATGCAGATAGTCCCTTTTAACAAAACTCTGAAACATTCACTTATATTTTAATGTATTCAAGCTGGGTCAAAACAGTAATCACAACTCAGCAAAAAGCAGGGTCTGAGGGGCTCTCAGGAGATCGTAGACTGCCCTCCACTCCCTTGAACAGACAGCATTTGTACCTTCATCATTCCCAAAGAAAGAGCATTAACTCACTACCACCACATTCCCAGGAAACCTGTGTGGACTTCATCATCCTCACTGGACACAGAAAAACCTGTTTAAACCATGTCTTTCTTGTTGAAATTCAAACTACTTCTTGTGCCATCTTCCCTCAGGATAAAGTATTTTCTTCCATGAATTACTTTGAAAATTTTTGCCATGGTCTCCTTTTCCCCAGACTTTCCTAGAGTGAAGAACTTCTAACCAGCTGTCTGGACATTTGAATCGTACCAACATGAGGGGTTGTTTGATAACTTTTTAATTTCATAAACATATTAAGAAAACTATCAAATCAAAAAGATTTTTTCACCTAGACAAGTATCATTTGGAGGAACATTCTGCAGACAAGCAGAATGTGACTTCTGACCTGAATCCAGCAGCAAATCAGCAAGTCCATAAGGATGAACCTGGACACATCCAGACTGAAAACAAGATCAAAGTCAGGGCTGGAGAGTTAGTTTCTTAATTAAGGCAATTTGAGTAAAACTAATGAAGGCAGAAGTTCTGCAAAATCAATTTGGCAGAAGGGCTAAACCTCTGCTTTATAGTACTTCAGATGAAAAAGGAAGACGTTATTAGTTGCTTTCTTTGTTAAGTGTTTGAATTAAAACCTTGGTGCCACTCGTACACTATTTGCCAGTAGCTCGGAGTGAGTAATTCTCTACCTGTCATTTCTTTGACTAAATTAGCATCTTTTTCTTCTCATGGAATATCCATCAGCAGATCACGATTTTCTCATTTAAACATACTCAACAAATATATCTGAAGTTTTACCTTTCAAACTGATCACAAATATTTGAAATTCAAGCTGCATTGTTTGGTCGGGATTGGTAAATCAGGTCACACTGTTTTTTCTCTCTGGCTGAAGTAGTGTGAGGAACACTACTTCCTGTGCACACAGTTGTGTGTTCCTCCTCTGACTCAATCTTCCATAAATCTCATGGGAAAAAAAATTTGCATTATTGCTTTTTATACACCTTTCTGCTAAAACTTAATTGATTGTTCTTTCACTGAGAAGCGAACATGAATGGATTCTGTGTGACTATGGGCAAAGAGAATTCATTAAGAGCTTTAATGATTACTTGTGAACATTTTTGTATTATTCAGGCCATGCTTATTTATTTACAAAGAATGAATTAGATAAAAAATGCCATCAGTCCTCACAACATCCTTAATAAAGACCAAATACCAAAGTAAGAAAAAAATAAAAATAAATATATCCAGTACTCAAATGGGGGGGGTTGCTGAATCATACAGAAAATTTGGCAAAAACAGAAAAACAGGAAAATTCAATCCCTCCATTTTGTACCATTAATCAAAAGCCACATTTTAACAAGGCAGGAATAAGCTCCAGTCCACAGTTTTTGTTTTCCTTCCACAGAGCAACAGGATTCTGGTTAAGGAGGTTCCTTGTGGACCGTAATTGCTATGCTGTTTGTAAATGTTGGTATAATTTGGAAGTGTAAAATTATTATCACATGACAGCTCCATGGATTCAACTAGTCCACTGTTGAATGGAGAACAAGCAAAAAGAATAAAAGGTTATTTCCAAAAGTGGTCATTTATTTTTACATGGCTTTAATTATCATAAATATAAGCATGTATTTTGATAATTTGCAGAAACAAATAGGTTTTCTGTGAGAGCAGGGGGGAGGAAAGGAGTGATTATACACAGATAGTGAAAAGCATCATGAAAAAGCTCATAAATAAATAAAACAAGCTCGAACACACACAGGGCAGCTGTCCTAGTTCCCAGCTTCTTAGATGTCTCTTTCCTACAGGCCTTTTCTCCCTCTTCACTCCTCCTGACCAAGGTCAGCTCCTTTCTTTACCTTTAAATCAAGATTTTAAGCAAAGGCAAACTTGACACCTCTCCCTTATAGACGTGGGGGCAGACAGACACTACAGTAATTTTGCCAGGCACATGGGGTAGGAACTTTTCAAAATGACAGTCATCAGGAACATTGAGTTTGCTCTACCAAAACACTGACCTGATGTAGACTCCCAAGATATAATCGTATGCACTAAGGTATGCATTTCAGCATCCTTCACACTTAATTCTATGGACACAAAAAATACTCTAGTAAAAAATTATGGTTCTTGATTATTTTTTACACACAAAATCTGCCCTGTCTCTCAGACAGGAGTAATCTTTGTCATTCAGTCTCTGTGCAGCTTAAGCCACCCATCCAGGCAGAGACCACTGCATGACCACTGTCTTTCAGTATTTTTATTAAAATCCTTGCTACTCTAGCTGTTGGCACATATTATATTTCAAAACTGTCCCATTCTGAAGTACCAAAAGTGTACCAACTCCAGAAGCACCAATACAGATACTGAATAAAACCCATCCTTACTCAACACTAAAACAATTCTTTAAATTTAAGTACTTAAATGAGCACTATCCCAAACACAGGATCAGAAGAGCATATAGATTAATAATAATAACAATAAAAATAATAACAATAATATTTTTGTAAGTTATCTAAATAGCACAGCTTTGTTCCTAAAATAAATAAATAAATAAATAAATAAATAAATGGAATCACAAGTTTTGATCTACCTAAAATATTAAAGAAAATATCCACAGAAATGCAAATAAAACCACAGAAAGTCACAATGGAAACATTTATATATGTATGTATGTATATATCAGCATTTCTGGCTTTCACATGTTTTTGCATAATGATAGGGCTAATATAACATAACAAATCCTAAACTGTTTTCACAAGGAGTGGAAAAAAGATGTGTAAAAGTATGCTCTGTCTTGCTTCCTTCTGTTCACAATGTATCTAAATACAACAAATGGTGTTCTTGCTCTTTCTGTCTGTTTCTCAATCTGTTTGGAAAGTAGCCATCATTCTGCAGCCAACCATAATATTTGACACTTCCTGACATCATGAAAGCCACCATCTGTCTATCATTGAAGCTCTGTACTTTTTAAAGACTGCTTGGCCTGATCTTTAATGAAGCTTCACTGTGAATGCACAGATCAGTTTAGACTGAAAACTGGGGACGTCTGACAAAAAGACTCTGTGCAAAATCATGTTTTAGTTAGATTCTGACACAAACCAAAAGGAAGTATCAAGCCCTTCTTGCAGATAGCAAAGATAAAGTTCAGCTCGTTTTCAGTAAGTCTGAGGTCCAAATTCATCCTGGAAAGTTTGGAGGATGAAATTGAATTCAGAAAAAAAAAAAAATGGAATTAAAAACTGTCCAAAAAGCATCTTTCCTTCCTTCACCAAACTACTGTTTTGAAAGATAAATATAGGCACATTTCCAGTGTTTCCAAGAGGTATAAAGTATAGAATGTACTTACTATTCATTGGAAATTAACATGTGATTTTACATTTAGGGATTATAAGTATTTTCAAACATCTAAAAAGTAGGTTTTCTCTGGGTTTGGATTGACATATAAATTTTAAGGACTCCTAAATACCAAAAAGGTAGAAATCTCTGTCTATTTTGTAAATATATTCTAGAAGGAAAGCATAAGCATTTTTTCCCCCAAGACATACCTTAACAGGGAAATTTATTCCCTGTGATATTCTGAGGCATGTGTTTCTATCATAATTTTTGCACAAAGCAGTGATTCAAGGTGTAACGGCTCTACTTCCCTCACTTAGAACAAATTTGGATGCAAACCTCTAGAAATCCAGCTTGGAAAATCATGACCTTTGAATAACCCATGCTCTGTTTCCTTCATCTACAAATTAATTCAAGTGTCTCCTCATGGCTGCAGAGGCAGAATGCTCCTTGCAGTCTTCAGGTCTGCTGTACTCTTACTAAGCCACAGCTCCAACAGACAAATAAACTAATTCATGGATGGAGAGCCAGGACCCTCGTCCCCTTTGGCTACTGCCCCTCCTTTCCTCCTCCTCCATCAGCCTACCCTCCCCTTCACTGGTGCTGAGAATGGAGATGAAGCATTTCCTGTGCTTTTCTCAGCACGGCACCAGTAAATGTGGCTGGTCCTTCAGGGACAATTCAGGGCAGGAGAGAGCACTGTGCACAGGCTGTGCAGGGACTAAGCACCCTGCAACTCATGACCAGCCTCACAGGGTGACAGTGAAGAAGCAATATTCAACAAGACCAAAAGCTGCTTGAGGTCGCAGAAAGAGCTTCTAGAAAAGAGTTGTATTGCACTTCTCACCACTACTACCTCTACAAAGCATCACTGCTACAGTTGAAATTAATGGGCCTGGTGGTATGAAAGGGAAATTCTTTTCTTATTGAAAATAGATGGAAATTATAATAATTATTATTTTCACTTCAATAATTATCTCACAGCTAGCCATAATAATTCCCAAAGCAAAAATTGAAGTGTGGTCCTGAAGTTCGCAGTAAGAACAAATAAGGAGCCACATGGCCTGAATACCTGTCCAAATCCTATTTTCAGACCTATGCCTTCTAATCTGTGCACCCTCCCACCCAACACCTCAGCATCTGGAGATTGTCCCCCGCCATCCCCTGTCAGCCTTATTCATCCTATATTTCCTGCTCTCCTACTGTACCATCCCAAGCCACAGCTGTAGGACTTGGTCTGCACATGTAGTAGCTTTGTGTGGCAATGTTTTGGCATCAGGGAGGCTACAGGGGATGGCTTCTGTGAGAAGCTGGCAGAAGCTTCTTACATGTTCAACAGAGCCAAAACCAGCCGAGCTCATCAGCAATGGTGGTAGTGCCTCTGGGATTATGTATTTAAGAATGTAATAGATGGCCACCAGGATTCTCTGTTTCATGCCCTTTCTATCCTTCTTTTCTCATCACCATGAAACCTGAATATCTCAGAATCTTTCACTGATTTACCCAAATAATGCTCCTGTGAGGTTGAGAAGTGCTGTTGTCCCTGTCTCATGCTATTATACAGATAGCAGAAAGGCAACAAATGTGCCCAGCAACTGTGTCAACTCTCAGTAGCAGAGCAGGAATCTGAGTGAAACTTTCCCAAGTCCTACGTTAATTTCCTCATCACTGGTTCCCATCAAGTCTTCCTGTTAACATGATTCTGTGTTGTTTAATCAACATTTTCAAGTTTACTGCTTTAAAGAGCTACCTTTTGTGACTTTAATAATCAGGGTTTTTTCCATAGACATTTTTTATCCTTTCACAGTTTTTTCTGCTACATATTTTTTCATTTATAAAAAACTGTCTGCTTCTGAAAATATTCTCTTACTTGCCACACAAATATAGAAGTTGATTTGGTTGATTGGAAGATTTCACTGAAAGCAGAAGTGGAGTTGGTTTAGATGGAGTTGGTTTAGAGCACAGTAAGCAGCAGAGTGATCATGTGTTGTAAACTAAATATCTTATGAGACATAGGTACAACCTCACAGTGTGAAGTAGGGATGGCTTTGTATTTATTGATGTAATCATAGTACCATGGCATTCAGTACTATGCAATTTGCTTCTTCAAGCCCAAAATGACATTCAAGAAACCCTCTCTGGCATTTTTTAAATGTAAGCCTGAGGACGGGGCCTTGTACACCAGCTTCATCCAAATCTACTTTTTTCTTATGTGCTGTATGCTGTAGACCAGACACAAAACACAATTTGGCTTTTACCTTTACCTTGTGAAACACATTGAGTTGCTCAATAAATGAGCATTTATCTGTCACTGAAATACAAGAAAGAAAAGTAGCAGCCATTTGAACCATCCTTTCACATCAGAAAAAGGAAAGTAGAGAATAACCATCTTTAGCTGACATTGCAAAGTGGTAGCAAAACTTTGTCCTTGGCACCTCTTTCTCTGTCTTTGAAAATATTACTGGATTTCAAATCAGCAGCACTGATGCAGGGCTCTGTTTTGGATACTCCCGCCAACGACACCGAAATCAAAATGATCCATATCTTGTCTCTTTACTGGGTTTTTGAGTTTTTGCTTACAAACACAAAAGTGAGATGCGATTTTATATACTACTTCCATTTACTATGGAATTAAGATTAATGCACCTTAATATGGGTATTACAGCTTTTAGAACAGTAAGCTGTATGGAAAAAATTATGCAACCTGGTAAAATAAAGAATAAGTTATTTGGAGCAGCTGTTATGGTTGGAAGAATATTTTTCAATATTGATTTCGACTTCTTAGATTGTTTTATGTGCTCAAAACCAGGGCAGTCTGATCAGTATCAGTTAAAGACTGATTTTTTTGCCAAAATTTGTGAGGACTAACAAAGTTAGTCATGGCCAAGAGCAGCTAGGATAACTATAATATGTATTTTGGTTATGATCTTGACCACCAAGTTATTTAGATTTATTCTCTCATGCACTCTTATTGTAGGGAAAAAAAAATAAATAAAAGGCAAGCCAAACAAACCTTACTGCAAATAAAGATTGAAAGGTTGATGTATTCAGCCTTTGAATTTGGAGGCCATGAAAAAATATTATCAGTCAGTAATCGACTGCATTTTTTCATTTTAAAGGAATTTTGTAGAAAATTCAGAATATAGCTCTGCTGAAATCATGTTGCATGCCAGTAAAAATAGCAAACCTTCTTGTGTAAAATTCTATGTCTCAGTCTACTACCAGATACAGCACAGGACTTTTCTGCTGGGATATTTTTTAGATAAAATCAATAATTATAGAGATGGATTGGGTGGAAAGTCAAAAGATCTAAGTTAAATCCTACAGCTGTCACTATTTCTGCATGACCATGTGCTGAATGCTGAAAATCTCCTTCCATTCTCTTAGATGGGGATGTTAATATTTCTTTATCTCTCTTTCTTTGACTCTCTTGTTTCCTTAGAGTATAAAACCCTCACAGCAAAGACTGCTTCGCCTGTATCATTTCAGTGCTCATCTCCTTGGTACGATATGTTATATACCGCTGTAACACAAATAATCATCTTCTGGATCCTAACTCAGAATTCTATCTATCATAACAATCTGGGGAATCTTAGCTACCTCTTGAGAAGATTAATTTGAATAGATTATGAGAAAGGTTAAAATGACAACAGAGTCACTTGGGCTGGTCCTTTTAGGTGCAAATGTGTTGCCTTTAATATCTGTCACTTTGTCCGTTATTAGGTGATGAAAATATCTGTAACATTAGAATTTGCATCTAGCACCATCTTCATTTATACTTAATGTTTTCAGCTCTAGAACTCTTTCCTGAGCTAACAGAGTAAGGAAACTAAAGAAAGAAAAGAAGGAAGGAGGACCTATTGGAAGCTAAATTATTTCATGATGATGTCTGAGCACTTTCTGGAGTTCATCCAGTCCCAAACTATTGCTCTTGAATTCAGTCCTTCAGTTTTACTTCACTGTGGTCAGACAGTGAATCAATTCTTATGCTCTTTACATCCATTGTCTGGTTTTCTTCCTTTCTCTGTGTAATTAAGCATTTGAAAGACTCTTCTATTGGCTCCATAGGATGGACTTAAAAGATAATTGACCTGATCCACAAAAGCAGCTATCTTCGCTTTACCTGAACATCCAGTCATATCTGGAGATGCTGCCAACCTGGTGCTTCAAAAGATCAGGTCCATAAAATGCTCAGTAGTTTGAATTTATGCAACAGAACTTACATCTTGAGCTAGCTAATCTAGCGTATTCCCCGTGGAGGCACCCCAGCATCAGCTGCATTTGCTATCTCTATTCCTGTCTAAAGTTGCCAGCCTAAATTCAAGCAGCTGTCAGCTACCTAGTAGGTTGGCTCTTTCCTAGTAGCTAATTGTGCAGACACCACTGATTGGGAACATAGGCCAGTTGCGCAGGTTCTGTTTTGCAGGAAAACAAAGAGGAAGACAGAGAAGAAAATAAACTAAATCATTATATATAAACCAGACACAACAAATATAGCCTCAAACCTATCTGTAAAATTAGCTAAGCATACATGCATAATGTACAGGTTATTTTCCATATCTTGATTGTACTATGTCCAAGATAGGCTGCAGATACAGAAATGAGATGTAAGCAGTTTCTTTTTAAACTTGTTTCTGATTCCATTTATTTTATTTTATATTATTCCATTTATTTTTATTTTATAAATAACGTCCTCTCTGAGGAGGTCAAAATCTTTCAGAGAAAGTCACATTAATAAAGTGTGATGGCCAGAGGGGAGCATTAGTATGAGTTCTGTATAACACATGCCCCTTCATCTTGTTAATGCTGTACCAAGCTCAATAGTGTGTATTAATGTCTGATCATGGAAACCATTCCATAAACACATCTAATAATTTCCAAAAATCAAAAAATGGGAAGCATACAACTGAAAAGAAATCTAGACTTGTTCCATAAACTTCTAAACATATTCAAGTTCCCAGCAAGATACAAAAAGATTGTAGAATTTTCCCTGCTAGTGTAGATGCATGAGATATATTCTCCTTTTCTACATCATGATTGAAATACTTTTATATGAAGAGAAGGGATCCCTCATCATCTTTGCTGAAGTTGTAACCAGTATAGCTTAACAGACATTTGATGTTCTGCTATGACGTCCTGGATAGATTTGAGTCAAGACTAAATGGTAAGGTTTAAGGTACTGGAGTTTTAAGGATGTTGTTCAGTTAATGTGCAGTGCAAACTTTTTAATATTTATTTTAAAAGTCTTACCATAGAAACAAGCTCTTTTTTTATTTTCTCTGCATATTGTAAAATAAATATGTACAGACGTGTTTGTCTATGTGCAAGCTAAACCCTAAGTTAAAATGCTCAGCTGTGAAGAATCACAACATTTCTTACATTCATTGTGAAAAGTATAACATATGTACTTGACAAAAATTCATTGTAAAGCAATGGACACCCCTTCAAAATCACTGACCTTCTGTGGGATGTCACTCTTTCCTCAGCAGTGACCGACTGGGTAGTCAAACACATCTGACAGGCTTTGGGGACTTGAATCCAATAACACTGAAATGGATAAGGCAGTGATCTGGATGGCAACTTGAGGAATGGTAGATTTGTTAAATAGATCAAGCTCAGCAGAAAGATTCATCTAAGTCTGCCTCCCCTCAATTTTACGAGTGCTGACTTTCCTAATTTTTCTTCTCCAGTGACCCTTAATGTGTTCAGTTACAACGCCTCCAGCAGAGCCTTAACCTTTGTAATTTCCCAACACCATGTGTTTCCCACAGAAGGGTGTTTCTGATACAAATTTATCAATATCCAGACATTTAATATCACAGCACGGTGTTTGCTTCTAGAAAGATTCAGAAGACTTTGGAAGTCCAAAAACTTTTAGTAAACTAAAATTTCCTATCCTTAAAAGCTGACTAAGCGAAAAGAAAAAGGTGAAACAAGCTTAAGGGATCTGAGAATCATATTACTACCCCATCCCAGTTCTTTTTCATTTCTCCTGGAGAAAAATATTACGTTTGTTTTGGTATACATAGAGTCTTTTGAAAATCTGACTGATTGCATACTGAGTTTTGTGTGCAACCACTTTGATTTGAAAGAAACTGCATTTTCCAAAATAAAGCAAGGAGCTCTGAGAAGGGAGAGACACAGCTGTATGAAGCTCCATGTCCCAGCAGTGGGTGTGCTGGATCTCTCCCCACTCCTCCAGATGCTTGTTTCTTAGCTTTTGTGCTTTCAGCTGTTTTCTAATTGTTCCTTTTTAAAAGTAGGGGTAACTTTGGGGGAGTTTCTATGTTGTGGTTTCTGACTCCGTCTGGCAACATTTTTAAGAACTTTTTTTCTGTCTGGAATTTTGTCTGTGAATCATTTCAAAGACCATATTTCTGATGATACTCGCTATCAGGCAGAATAAGCAAAATTTTGGCTGACGCGGGCAAAAAATATTTGAACCAGTTTGTGGCACCAGAAAGAACACCCACAAAGAAAGTGCCACTTTTTGTGTTCTCTGAACCATCCTTTTAAATCTATAGGCAATTGGCACCTAGGCCTCTTGAGAATGGCATCCCACCTTTGTGGTGGGCACAGTGCCACCTTAGCAGATGGTCATGAGTGTTGGCATGCTGAGAATCAGTATGTGCATCACGTTTGAGTACAATAGGTCAGCCTCTCATCCAAGTATGTGGGAACAAGAGTGTCTGTGCTGATCTTCTGTGCCAATGGTTAAAGAAATATACCATCATTAAGCTAGCTGCAAGACAAGTTTCATTTTTTTAAAATTAATCCATGTTTTCCACAGCTATTTAGGAGCACCATTTCTGCTGCAGTTCTGTGGTTCTTGGATCACTGATAAAAGGCAGAATGCGTGTATGCATACATGAACCCAGAGCCCAGCCAGGGAGACACCTTCTTGTTTCAACAGAGATGTATTTTTTCCCTATTTGGTATCCCTGCTGAATGGCTCATCTAGGTACAAAAGCCAGATCCATAGAAGCCAGCATATAATTTCAGCTCAATAGATCTCTAAGAGCACTACAGTATTTGGCATGAAATTTGCAATGGAGCCCTTGAAGGGCCTTTCCCATCCTGGAACCAATGGAGGCTAATTTTGCTTCAGTAACAAAAAAAACTACCTTGCTGACATAACAATATGGACATTTTCAAGCTCCTTCTTTCAATCACACATGGAAAGTTGCTGACAATATTAGGCACACTTTCTGCACTCTCTTCTACCAAAACTGTCAAAATTATTCCCAAGTAGTATGGAGGCTCAGGGCACTTAGACTGAGCTGTCTTATCACAACCTCTTTCAGTGTAAAATACAGATAGGAAGCAAGACTGCCATTGTTTGTCAATGGCTTGTCTAGCAGAGGGCATATGCTAAGAGCAAGCCAGCAGCATCTGGTTCTCTAGAGAGATGATGACCACTCAGACTTATTGATGTTCTTTGGCCTTATGCATTTGAAACTACATCACAAGGGGCAGTGCAATTCATCAAATTTCTTCCCAATGTCACTGAATATTCTGTTTGTGCTTCCAAATGTCACTCCTATTGAAAATGTAGACAGTTTTGTCCATATTCCTGCTGTCATCAAATTTAAGTAGACCTGTTGGAAAGATTATTTTTTTCTGGACAGCGGACAAAACCACTTTTTTTTTTTTTTTTACCTCATGTATAATCACAGTATGATATTTTTAATTTTGTTTTATGGTGCAGTCATGTAGAATAATTTTGAAACTTTTTCACTACCATTCTAGTAATTCTTGAGAAAAAGAGTGACTGACTATAATGACTGAATGAGCAACTGTTGCAGAAGAACCAGAGTCATATTTCAGGCTTTATCTCACTTGAAATTATTTGAATTATTAAAAATAATCATTACCGTCAGCAGCTGAAATCAAATAAATGCAGAAGGACTCAAGCTCACATCTAACATCTGATCCACCAAAATCTGTGCTCTATGAATATAGACCTATTCCCTGGAGGCAGTTCTGTTAATGAAAATTTTCAAAATATTTTAGGTTGGGAAGAAGTATGTTCTGGTTTAAAGCCAATAATAATCAGGTCTTCTAAGAGTATGCCAATTACATCTTACATAGGTAAATCAGTTGTCCTTGTATCATCAAAAGGCTACCGGACTTTGGTGGAACGATTTTCAAAGCTACCTAGGAGGGTTCAGTAGATAACCTAGGCTGTTCTCAATTCTGAAAATTTCTCGAAGATCGTAGCTACTAGCCTAGACTTGTAACATAGTTACCAATATTGGCTAAATAGGGCTCAGAATCACAGAATGATTAAGATTTAGAAGAGATCTTCAAGGTCATCTAATCTAACTTTCAATCCAGTACCACTATAATCACCCCTAAACTATGTTCCCAAGCACCCGAACTAGACGCCTCTCAAAGACTTCTAGAGATGGTGACTCCATGACCTCCCTGGGCTACTTATTCCAATGCCTAATCACTTTTCAGAGGAATTTTTTTTTTCTAATATCTAATCTGAACTGCCCCTGGTGCAACATTTCCTCTCATCCCTTCATTTGAGACATGGTAGAAGACACTGACTTCCACCTCTCTACAACCTCCTTTCAAGGAGTTGTAGAGAGCAATAAGGTCCCCCCAAACTTCCTCTTCTCCAGACTAAACAAACCCAGTTCCCTCAGCCACTCCTCATAATACAGGTTACCTAGACCCTTCATCAGCTTTGTTGCCCTTCTCTGTACATGCTCCAACACCTCAATGTTCTTTTTGAAGTGAAGGGCCCAAAACTAAACACAGGACTTGAGTTGCAGCATCACAATGCAGAGTACCATGGGACAATCACTTCCCTAGTCCAACTAGTCACACTATTCTTGATACAGGCCAAGATGCCATCGGCCTTCTTGGCTACCTGGGCACACTGCTGTCTTATATCCAGCCAGCCACTCACCCTACTATGTCTGCTTAGAGCAGTAGGAAACACAGTTCCTGAGTGGCCTCCCATATCTCGCGTAAGAAAACAAAGAAGAAAGCACGAGAGACTAGTCACTGCTAACACCTACACTTATTGACCTCTATGGTCTAACAACTTAATTAATAAAAGCTGGATAGGGATTCACAGGGAAGGAGATGAAGTTTCTGAGTATATTATGCCTGTGTTTCATGACCGGGAAATACTTATATAAAAAAAGAAGTAATTACAGAAAAAAACTCCAAAAAACATTCCGATCACTCTTTTAAAAAATATTATACATATGAATGTACCTATAATTTATAAAAATATATAGTGATATAATTTTATATAGCAAAATAGTCATATATTGTGTACCATCATATAATAATTAAGATGCTAACCCGTATTAAATGTTCTTGTTCCTGAGAAGCTGTGAAGAGAATGTCTTTTTGTGTGTTAATTATGCAGCGGACAGATTAACAGAATGAAAACTAACAAGCTTTTACTGTATCATTTACTTCAGTCTTTGTATTTCAGACTTTACACAAGTGAAGAGCTCCATCTGGCCCTTATAGTTTTAGTAGCGCTAACCATGCCATAATTGCTTCTTCATTTAAAAAGAAGAAGTAAAAGTAGAGTTAGAAGTAACACTACATTGTATGATATCTCTGGTTTGTTCTTACTCCTTCAAAAGATGACTGAACCTAAATTTATTTCTAAATAATTAAAATTATAATTTCAATTTTTTTTTAAAGTATTTGCATTAGTTCAACAACTTGAGTTGTTTTCCTCTCTTTTTTTAGTATCTTTCTAATGCCCTTGCCAGTAATTTTTTTGTTACTTACAATAATCCAATAGACCCAATAGAGCAAGAGATGACTAACTCTACCATGACTGTTTGGGATGCTAAGAAACACCCTTCTATGTGCACTCTTATATCTTGAGAAAGAAAAGGAGAATAAGATAAATTCATATGGCTGGACCTTCCTGTTACAAATTATGGCAGAAGTTGGAAAAATGTGAGAAGTTCTGAAAAACATTCTCTTCTCTAGTGCCCACAACAGGATTGTGGAAGAAAATATCTTGCTGATGTGAGAACTCTTGCCTTTTTGTAAAACACTTTGAAAACCACTAGAAAGGCGGATCTCACACCTAGAAGGCCACTGAGCAACAGAACTGCCTATTTTATAGGATAACAAGAAGGAACCTGGAGCTTTTGAGTTAGGAAGAAGCATCCTCAAAGATGACCATGACCATAGTACACTCTCCATAACCAGAAAGACAGATTCATCCCTGCATCAGTGTTCTGTTCATCATTTTATTTTACTACTTTGCAAAAAACCTCGAGATTGAGGGAGCCAGGCCTTTTCTGCTGTCATTGGTAACCAAAAGAAAGACAATAAAATCATTGTTAAGCTAAGACTGTAAAACTTGACATTTTAGCAATAATAGCTGGATATTCTTTGTTTTCACAGAAAAAACTCTTATTGCTACTTCATGTATTAGACTAAGTTACAGAATATCTCTCCCACATATGCTTAAGAAACACGTAAATCAAGTTCCTATGTTAAGCAGCATAACAGCATAACTCAACATGCTGAGTTTTCTCCAAGAATTATCTATCCTCCATCCTTCCCCAGATCTGCACACCTTTCCTTCTATGTGGCCCTCAAAAGATTTCAAACAGCTGGGACAGTGATAGAATAGTAGAATGCATTATCAGAAAACATAACTGACTTTATTAAATTATTAAGTCAATTAATATATTTGTGTCCGTGGTTAATTTCCTTTTTTTTTTTTCATTCAAGATCATATCATGCAACTTTCAGTTAAGCACATGACACGGACAATGATTTTTGTCATACTAAATTCTGTAGATGCATACCAGGGCTATCATGTTATGCATTAACATGCACCCAAATGAAGATAGTGTCTGAGAGAAAGAAAGAAAAGAGATTTGAATGTATTCCCAGTAATTGCTGCCAGTAACATTACAACCATGATGCTTGTGCCAGTTTTGGTTGGGGTAGAGTTAATTTTCTAAATTACACGATTTATAATCAAGGATATCAAAGTTGTCATTTTTTGTCTTTTGTGGTTTTCTTAAATTTTTCTGCTTCTTAAAGTTCTGCTTCTCTTTCAAAGTGTTTTTGGTAAGAGTAGTTGGGCCAGCATCACAAAAGGTGATGTAAAATTTGAATTTTTTAATCAGAAACCTTACGACAAAATAGTCATTCATGATTTATCTTAACTTCTGTTCATGACTGACGTAGTTAAGTCTGTGGAGCATTACTCAATTAAGCACATCATGCTGAAAAGATCAGACTAATCAGACTTTATGTAGCTTAAGGCAATCTGCCTCAAACAGCATGTGAAGTAGACAAGGTAAATTCACCTAAACCTATCATGGGCTACATCTCTTCCAGCAGCATGATGAAATGTTATTCTAGAGCTTGGCTTTCTAGACCCCAGCTGAAATGTGTAGGTAGTCTCAGGTTTAACAACATGTGATACTCAAAACCACAGTAATAAATAAAATGTAGGCATCTTGCTGGCTAAGATGTCCCACTCACCCTAGGAGAGTAAGCCAGAGTACACATGCGTGTGCTATCCTGAAAGAGGGGAGATTTAGACTGGATATTAGGAAGAAATTCTTTACTGTGAGGGTAGTGAGGCACCAGAACAGATTGTCCAGAGAAGTTGTTCATGCCCCATCCCTGGAAGTATTAAAAGCCTGGCTGAATGAGGCTCTGAACAACCTTGTATAGTGGAAGGTGTCGTTCCCCATGTCAGGGGTTTGGAACTAGATGATCTTTAAGGTTTCTTCCAACCCAAAACATTCTATGATTATTGTGCCCAGCTTCCTGTGTCATTTCTGAAGACAAGCAGTGGTTTACAAGGCAGGGCACTATGCTTTCAAACTCAGTAGGAAACCAAGGCTATGGCTCAAAGTTTTATTTCTGAAGCTTTCAAGGCCAAGAGACCATGCCCAGCTGAGTCCCAGCAACGCCTAGAATTGCTCTTCTGGCTAACACGAAATTACTAAGTCTATTCCTTTCTCATAGCACAGTGCATCTTTTTCCTAGTGGTCATCAGTGAAATTGTTTTTCAGTTCCCTCGGCAGTCCTTGAGTGGTTCTTGAGCTCCAGAAGGAAGACTCCAAGACTCCAACAGAAGACACCCCCAGCAGCTGTGCTGCCTCACTGGAGGCAGGCAGCCTTTCAGGATCCACAGTCTGGCTCTGCAGGGCAGCGGTGGCCCTTGGTGGTCTCCAGTGGTGCCTACCCAAGGAGAAGTCAGGGGCCTCCTCTCACAGTCTGGTCTCGTTTTTCTATTTGTTTGTTATTCACCCAGACCATTGAATGCAACAAGGCATAAATAGTCCAGTGAACACAGATCAAAATCCAGATCTCACACACAACATGCTGGTGTCCTTAATCAATAAGCTAAAGATTTGCTGTCCCACTTATCTGCTTTCATTCTGGCCATCAGAGTTAGGCAGTGATGGAAAGTAGACTCTCTAACTCCCTCTTTTGAATGTAGGTATCTACGTTTTATCAGACAAAGTGGCCTTGTCTGTACAAATATCATTAACTGTCCCTGTTAATTTGGAGCTATGATTTCTGTGTAAGCCAGTCATGCAAACTCGCATCCCTGAAAACTGTCTGGCTGCTGGTAGCTTCTAGAAGACCTGACTGGCTCACAGGGCACGTAAAAACAATTCTAACCTCCAAGGGCAAGATCATTTATATGGAAAGAGTGAGGAATAAAAATACACTGCAGTTTCGTAGTAAATGCTCCTACTTCTGTGAAAGTGTTGTGAAATTTATTCAAGTGAGTAAGTCTGTTTTATTTTATATGTATATACTTTATCTAAAGGAAAGCATTCATTACGCAGTACTTTTACAGTGGGTTTTTTTATGTCTTCCTCATAAATACATTAACATTATTTTAAAGACTGGAATACAAAGAGGTGAGGGTAGTAAACTGAACTATCTGCTGTATTATGGGCCAGATTTAGATCTCATCCAATCAGTATGTATTAGGAGTAACACCGGAAGTTCAGGAAGTCAAACTGATGTAAAACTGATGCAAAACTGATGCAAGGCCTCTGGCTGAGATTTCTTAAGCATGAAATTACGGTTTTGGTCCTCTACCTGGTTTACAAAAGTGCTGTGCATTAAGGAGAGGTCAGAAATTTATGAAGTCAGTGACTGTCATATAAAGAGTTCAGTCATCAGGGTGAGTGTCCACCTGACGCTGTCTAATAATAAAGCTAAAATTTCCCCTGTATCTTAATGTCCTCTTCCTGAGACCTCTGAAAAGAGTCATAATTTATCAGAATCAAGATAATTAATAAATCAGAGTGAAGATAAAGAGTATGACCCAGGGTACATGTCTATTATTACTACTCTCACTATTGCTCATGCTAGGCACCTCTAACCCCTTAGCTGGAGTCCCAAGACCTCAGCTAGACACTTAACCTCTGAGAGCCATTTAGGTGAAAAATTAGGCACCTCCAAAACATACTCCTAAAAAAATCATATAGTGAAGGCAAACTTGCTAAGGAGCTGGGAATCTCCTATATATAGCTAATAGGAAATTCCAGTCATGTCTGTTATCCCTTCTCTGTCCTCTGGAATTTCGATTCCCAGGTCTGAGCTGTGAGCAGACACTCCTTTTCCACTTGGGACCCTTAGGCCCAAAGGCTCTCCTGAGGGAAGCCTTAGCAATTGCTCTTTGAGCAGACCTCATTGTTTTATTTCAAAAATAAATCCAAAGGAGGGGGCAATGTAATAGCTTAGCGGTTAGAGGCACTCCCTGAGGAAAGTGAAGGGGGACCATGCTCTCTTCAGCCTGAGGGGGCATCAAATTAGCAGCTCCAGGAGCTGGTCCAGTCACCAAGCCCGAGGGGCATCTGCTTCCTCCAGCTCCCTTCAAGGCTGAGCAGCGTGCAGCCGAGGGCAAAGCAAACACAGCTTTTGGGGCCAGCGCTGGACAGCAGACTGTTTGACCTGCCTGCCACCAGCAAGTGGTGACTGGCCATCAGTGGTACTGCCATCTTGTTCGGACTGCCTCAGAAGGAGAATTTATACTGCAGCAACAGAGTCCTAACCGCCCTACTCCAGCAAGGACCCCTGTAAATAAATTTCCTATAGCAACTGTCAAACCTGATTAATCCAGGTTTATGGAGGAAAATGTGGAAATATTAATATCACCAAAACTGGCAGATAACTTGTTTTGATCAACAGAATTCGTACTTAGGACACTATCTGAACAGTAACACCTAGCTGCTGCTAATCACTGTTATCTTGTCAGTACTATCTTCTTTCTAATACTGACCATTCTTTTTACTTTTGCCAAAATTAATTTTGCCCTTCAGCCTTCTTTTTAGAGGTTCTTATAAGGTGCATCAGCATCTGAAATATTTCTCATACAATGTAAAAATAGAAAGGAATAACAATGTCCAACTCTCTTTTAAAACAATTGGTAAGTTTTTTTCAGTAATAAACAGAATAACAGCATCGAGTGTTTTGCAATTAAATTGACATTAATACTTTTAAAAAAAAATTAGCAAAAAAGATGATTAATCTCTCAAGATTCCTCATGTAATTCTATTTATGTGCTGTATATCTGAGCCTCCAAAGGCCATTCTACCTACATTTCATCATGTTCCCTATAGTCATTCACTATGCACTATGTCACATCAAAGGTCAGAGTAACTTTTTTTCCTCCTCAAGAACAGTAGATTCTAATATCAAATATATTTTCAAAGAAAAATCAGATAATTAGTGGATAGGAGAAGCAGAAGTTTTATCTCTAGAGAATTCACTCCTCACAGATCTCTAATTAAAGCAGAAGAAATTGCATGATGTGCTTATGCTGTTAAGCATTAGCACAAGCAAACCTTGAAGAGGGCTGGTACACAGTGATATAGAATATTTTATTTGCTTGTTTCTCAACACTTCATGCAGACAAGACCTCTACTTTTGCTTCAGCTGCTAATCAGCTTGTCTGGTAACAGGATGTTTTTTTGTTGGCATTATTAGTAATTATTTGCATTGCCTTGGTACTTAGGAGACCCATTTACAAGCTGAAACGATGCTACTCCTGCCAAAAAAGCAGGTTCTGCTTCAGTAAGCTTACAATTTAAGGATATGTCTCTACTGTACAGAAGACTACTGTTCATGATAAAATAATTTTATTTAAAGATATTTCAGATATTTTCTCTCCATTCTGCAGCTAGCTTTGTAAATATTATGGAGATGTATCTGAAATATGATAAGAGACAACAGATACATATGGACATATGGGGAATACAAGGGAGAAAATGAGACAATATTGGTCACTGAGATTGATAGGGGTCAAAGCACATTCACATAATTGCTGTCAGCCGTTTGCTCAGATTTATGGCCCCAAAGAAGAGATTTTTAAGGAGGGAATGAAAGGAGGCTGATAAAGTAGCTGTGTATGTAGTTACAGGAGGCTTTTACCCAGGATGAAGAGCAGAGGGAGAGAAAGTGCAAAAGTAACTGAAGATACAAGAATTGAATAGTGAAGACTCAGGTGTGAACGGGGAGGATATTGAGGGGTGGAGACAGAGTCTGAAGTAACCTAGTGTTGAAGGCAAGCCGTTCAGACCTAACATAACAAATGTGGGAAAAGATGTAGAAAAAAGAAAAAATTTGATCCTTTAAGGGATTGAAGAAACAAGCTCAAGAAATTATCATGACAGTATTTACATGAGACCAGACTGTTGTAAAATTTGGACTAAGACACGCTGTCAGAAAAGACCTAGATGACTAGTGCTTGGTGTGCTAGTGGGAGGAGTAGGCAACAGGCAGAGATATTATCTGCTGCTTGTCTAGGACAGCTGAATTTTCCTACAGTATGTCATTGTTTGTAGTTATTAAATATCCACAAGATTAAGATTCACAGTGACCTTCAAGTTATATTGAGCCAGTGGCCAAAGCTACATCTACAGACAGAAAAGTAAGATTGGCAGCTCAAGAAGATAATTCATCTTCTACTCTAAGAGAGCTGATGCGACTCTCCTCTTGACTAGTAGACACAATCAGAATCTTTCTAAGCACGTTTTCAAATGACTGTGTTGAGTTACATTTTTTTTATTCCATTTTTTTATGCACCATCTCTGCTACATCCAGGCTTCCTGTCTCTTCCTGTTCTCTAAAGGTTATGAAGTTAATTTATCAAAGTGGTTTTAAACATGAAGTGGTAATGAATATTTACACATGCTATGTCTCTCTTTGATGAGATAAAATGTAAGGATTTATTAAACAATTTTCCAATTAAAGATAGTCTACAAAGAACAAAAGATACATAATTGGGCAGAGTAAAGCAGTACACGTGGAGATGTTAAAAGCTTATGAATCTAGGGAGTATTGACCTGCAATAATATACTATTTCTGAAAAATCCAGCACTATTTTCTCAGACACTATTAACTTTTTATATGACTTACCCTTTCTGTGATTCTTGGTAGGTTTGTATCCTGTGGTGAAAATTTCCTAGGATGTTTCCATCTGAACATCTGTTGTAACTTGTGGATGGTTTTTCACATAAAACTATACTTTCTTGTAGATCTGTAAGGTATAGCATGCAACAAGAGGACAAGTAGAAAAATTATATTCCTTTACTTGTGTTTGAGAGGGTGTTTTCTTTTGGTGATACTGGTCATCATGTACAGAGATGTCAAGAGCTGAGTAGAGAGTTTAACTTCCAAACAGCTTGTTTTACTGGTCACATAAAATCTGGGAAATGGTACTGTTAAGTCCTATATTGTGTCTGGTTTATACTGAAAAAAAATCTTATATACACATAAATATATAGGACTCTTGGGTCATTCCGCTTCTTATAAGGAAACCCGAGTAATGTCAGTATTCCTGAAAACCAGTAGGCAAGTTCGCAAAATGACTGTCAAGTTGAAGAGTTAGCTCAGTATTTTCCTTCTGTTATTCCATGGGTCCTAATATGAAGGGTCTGTCATTTCTACGTATAGCTATATAATATTTAACTCTGCTGATGGTAGGAATAGAGGAACAGAGTCTACACTCCTCTCTTTGAACTTCAAATTACAGTCATGTTCAAGATAATATTTATCTTACACAAGTAGCATATTTACCTAGATCTAAAACGTATTTGTAGCTTTTTAACAAATGATGAAAAAAATAATTTTATCCTTGTGCTCTTTCATATCCAACACTACTCTTATTACTAAGAGGGCTGCAAGAGCTACTTCACATTCCTGAAACATTGATACAAATCAGGCAAGTACAGTGAAAATGAGTTATTTGTCAAACGTCACTAACAAAAATATATAAGGGCAAAAAGACATCTGTATATTTTAATTTTGGAAAAAAAAAAAGACACCCACTTTCTATTCAAATACAATAAGCACTAAATATAATCAGGTTCAAATAGTCCAACTTACCTGTAGGCATTTTAAACATCAAAGCATGTTACCTCATATGGGAGACCTCTTGCTGATGGGTAATGTACCATCCATGTGTAAAGGCATAAGAATATGTAGCTGAGAAGTTATTAGGCATTGCCAACATATTGCACATTGCTGCTCTAACTCAACCCCGAGTAAGGCAGTATTACAGTTTTTATACTTCAACATCAATTTCAAGATATGCTGTGTCTTTTCAGAAAATTATATGACATGTCAAAAAAGAAGTCAAGATCAACTGTCTTACAAATAGAGCAAGAATTTTCTTCAGGAAAAACGAACACTATCCAGTTAGAATTTTTCTAAAATCAACTGTTGTTATTTTTTTTCTTTTTCTTTCACCTGCCTCTTTTCACTCAGGAAAGGCAAAATCTCAGTGTCAGCTTTGCACTTACTGTCTGAAGCTGATGCAAATTAAACCAGTTATTAGCTTTGGATAAAGGAAATATATCTTGGTAAATAAGGTTTTTTGTCAACTATGTATAAAACCTTTGATACATATTCACAACTAGGCTTGAGTCTAGATGCACTATTCTCCTTAAGCACAGGTGGTAGAGCACAAAGTAAGGTTATAATTTTTAAGTAATGATGCCTGCTAGCACCTGGACTTAAGAAACAACTCAGGAGCAGTTAATTAGGGTGAGATAAGGAAAGGGTTTACTGTGCCAAGGCATTAGTTGTTACAAGACGCGCGTGCTTGAATACAGCTGTATCACATCTTTTAGAATACTATCCGTCCAATCCTAAGTGTGTCCGCCCCGTAGCCTTTGCTCTGGTCCACCTCCTGACCCACCCCCTGAGAATTGAGTCTGGGGGCGTTTTGGGACCCCCTCTTCATCACCATCACCATCTTCAGAGCACAAAAGGTACATAGTTACCTAGTTTTTGACTCCATTTTGTTGTTCAGGTCCTGATTTGGCTGTTCCCAAACAGCCTAGGCCTTGCCTTGACAAGAGACTAAACATTTCTACTGAATTCAGGGGTAGATTTGATATGGGGAGCACAGAACGGAGTAAGGGGGTTAGGAATGTATAACTACTTGTACTACAGGGTAAGGGAACAAGGGCTGCTGCTTTTAAAATTTACTTCTACTACTTATAAAACTTATAAAGCTTACAAAAATTAGAAAACTAAAAAAAACTATTTGTGGCTTAAGGCATCAGTAATGTATAGTAATTTATAGTAGAATGAATAATTATTGTGATTTTACCTTCCAAAATATGAGGGTGACCTCATTCTTTTGACTTAATGTGGTCAAAAGAAGTAAATAAAATCCTTTCCGCTGTTCTTGTCAATGAGAAGCCAGTTGTCATTTTTGTTAATGTAGTTATTACCGCATAGATCCTAGCATGAATTTATACATTCAGAAATGTCATATTGAGCAGAACTGATCCTTGCAGTATTCTGAATAAAAGAAAATATATATTAAACTGTGATTCAGTAACATTCTGATGTTTCAGGCAGAACACATCCAGTCTGGTGAAATCTAACTGGGGCTTAGAGCCTGGTACAACATGTAGCTAGCATTTTGTGTCAGGCAACCTCCTGAAATCTGTTCCATGACAGCTTTTCAGATGTGTGATAATTTCATCTATCATTGTAAATTTCTACAGTATATTTAAGAAGCAGTTGGCCCTCAAAATATTTCATTTTCACTTTCTGTAATAAACTGCCTTCAATTAGCAAATAAACTTAAGAATTAATAAATATAATCACTATTTATATATTAATCAATTATAATTAATTAATGAAGTCATAAACAGATATAATAGTAAAAATGTGATTAATGCAGAGCATAGCTACTGGTAAGTACTTTGTAGTTTTTCATAAATATTAAACAAATGGGAATCATAACATATTTTAGAAAAAATATTGGCAGGTAAATTTGAGAAGGGATTGCCTACAACGTTACTCACCTCTGGCATTTTGGAAATTGTCTTCACTAATTATGTCACAATCTTTCAGGTTCTCCATGGATATTTTAGTTGGCAGCAGAAAGATAAATATGTACCAGATACTATTAGTCTAGATTAAAACCGTTGTCATTGTAATTGAAAGAAATGTGAACACAGGCAAATTCAGCTCCCTGAAATTTACAGCCATCACCTATTCAAGTCAATGGGTCAGCATTAATTTTAATTTAAGCTGCTATAGCAGTAAATAATGAAATTTTAAAAAGCAACAGAGCAAAAGATTATATGGTCAAAGTTTTAAATCCAAAGAGATATATATATATCAAACCCAATCCCACACCATCACAGCTCCCCCTCCCAGCTCTGTCCACATTCTCCTAGAAGAATGTACACACCCTGGCAACTGGATGGTCTTTGTGTATAGTACCTCCCCAGATGCATCTGCAACTCAGTTCAGGTCAGTCCCTAGCAATCACTGATGTGGTCCAATCCCAAGAGTTCCTGAAGAGAGCTGACATCCCACAGCACCTTGAAGGAACTGAAGGATAAACTCTTTTCTACCTTCCACTCTCACTTTAAGAGAAAAATGTAATAATCAGCTCAGTTAACCTCAAATTGTTTGTTTGTGAGACTAGCAATTGGAAAACATTAACTGTCCTAGTCATCACTATGTTGTTCAGAAAATCCTTCTCATATCTAAAAAGGGTACAAGGAGGATCAGTTCAGAACTTGGCCCCAGCTGAGGGGGGCAGATGCTGTTTGGTGAACCTACCTGCACAAATGCATATTTGGGGGCCTTTGGGGGCGGTGGTCATGCCCATTTCTTAACTCAAAACAAGGATCCCTTGCCATCCTTACAGATGAAGAACAGGAATAAGGCTCCAATCATCTTGATACAGCAGTATGTACTTCTGATTTCTAGTTCTGACACAGGCCTCCGGTGGGAGCATGGACAAATTCATGGACCAAACTCTGCCTCAGCAGCCTGCTTTTTAGACCAGAGGATGTTTTTCCTTGTTTCTGAAGGAGTAAATAATTCACAGTTACGCCATAGCTGTACGAGAGCCAGATTAGATAGACATCCCACATTTACTTTTCAGAGCAAATGAATTAACCAGGATGCAACTTGAACACAGAATCACAAAATCATTCAGGTTGGAAAAGACCTCTGGTGTAATTGAGTCTACTAGCCCAACACGGCCAAGTCCACCTCTAAACAATGTCTCCACGTGCCACATCTCCACATCTTATAAATACCTTCAGGATTGGTGACTCAACCACTTCCCCAGGCAGCCTGTTCCAATGCTAGAAAATAATTTCAATGTTGCAGCTGGACTACTCCTAATTCCTTCTTTAGAGATAATTCAGTTTTGTCTACACAGCGCTTTATATTCACAAATATTGTTACACAGGCTGGTAGAAACGAGCAGATCTACTCTCCTGCTGGTAGCTTATTTCTGTCCAGCTGTCTGCTTTTTTCCAGCAGTTGTGTTAACACTGGTTCAGAGAGGACCAACCCCCAAAAGCAACAGTGCAGACAAATCCATTTTGTTCAATGGAAATATGGCTGTTTAGGTCAGCAAATGCAGGGCCAGACTCTCTTACATTCAAATGAACAATCAACATGCAAAAAATAAACCAACGCATGTTCCTGAAGGCTTCAAGAGGAACGAGAAGGAAGTGCCTCTTACAGCTCAATTATCAAAAGTTAAAAGCTTAGGACATCTGATTACAGGACTTTTAAGCCTCATTGATCTAGGACATACCTGCACATTAAGCAACGAGAAATCCTTTAATTGATCATCCCAATTAGACATGAAGTGTAGGGCTGAGCCAGCTGGGCATTCAGCACTGTCCAGGCTGAAAAATCAGAAGTCATCTCTAATTTAGTTGGGGGATTTTTTCCATACTGTATTTTACTTGCATATTCTGTGTTTATCCCTATCTGTCAAAAGTCTTAGCTCCTCTGCACACTAACAGCTAGATATTAACATCAGTTATTCCAAACTCAGACAATGCAAAATCAATTTTGCTTCCAACATTTGCCAAGCCCACAGACTATGTTTGTGTCAGCTTTTTGAGTTATCTGACTTTTTTTCCCCCCTTGCCCTGTTTACAATAGTGAGGGACTCAGCATTTTTTTTAAGGCAGGAGGTTGTTGGGTATTCTTTACTTTGAGCTAGTATAATATCTTCGATGCACACATCTTCAAATGTTTTACAACCATGCAGTAACCTTATTGCACGACAAGAGGGGTTGTATATTTTTCTATCTGTATAGATACATTTGCATACGTTAGATATAATCCATATAGCACAAACACAGATATGCACATATGTAAAATAATAATAAAAAATATGTATACTTTTTGTATTATATGATTATATAACTTTAATGTGGATGCCAGATAGACATATGTAATTCCTCAAGAAAATTATGAAGTAACTGGATGGTGGTAAAATATGTGAACATTTCTGACTCAAAGATCCTGTGTATACAAAATCATTGTACATACAATCGCCATTGTCCTTGCTCATATCTAGATGAACTATAGCACGTAGTAACTTTCTTGAGATCATTCAACAACTCATGGGCGCAATTAGGAGTAGGCAAACCTAGCCATGAGGTATACTTTATTTTCAGGGCTGTGTAATGAGAGATGGAAGGTGTTACAGAGGGTACTGACATAGCAGTGTTAAACAAGAGTGTTTCTTAACTCCCTTATTTCCTCATTTTCTGGCAGAAGCACTTTTATTTTTGAACATTTGTATTCTTCTTGTAGTATTTCAAAACAAGTGTTTTGGAGTGTTAAAGTGCAGGAAGATCAGTGAAGCTTTTTAAATGGTTTCCAAAAATGTGATAAATCCTTCTCCTAGTTTCTTCTATAATAAATACAATGTTTAGCAAAGTAGTTAAAGCAATTTGGGGTTCCTGTAAATCTGAACTAAGTTGTTCTAGCATTAATACGGAGAGAAACATCAAAGAAATAGAAGCATATGTGTTAGTAACTTTGACTATAGCTGATTTGCTCTGAACCAGTATGCATGTTTTAAGGCACTCAAGGTATTTCTTTTTTGTCTGATTAAACCACAGTTAAGAAAATATATAATTAAAATAGTTGTAGCCTGTGATTCATAATCAATATTTAGTAAGGTATCATAGAGATTCCTAACAGTAACTCAGGTACACATAATGCTTTCTCAACAGAATGTTAGCGCACAATAAAAAAAAAAATTATTAACAAATGTTGGTGGCTAGGGATTTACTGATCTTCTGCATTACCTGCTCTTCACTGTGTTAGTATCATAGTTTTGCAGCTGTTCCAACAATCTTTTGGTTGCTGCATGCACAGATGTTATTAAACACAGTTAAATTAACACTACTTTGCAGTCTATGTCACATGGTCTCCATACCATCAAATTACCTAAGCAGTATGAATTGGTTAACATATTTTATGACTTAGCCATGTTAATGAATAGTAAGTGTATTTTAAAAAAATGAAAGAACACCACATAAACAAGTTAGATTTAGTAGGTAACTTGGAAAACGAAAATGCTTGTTTGTGCTTGAAAATAGAGTCGTCTGGTTTTTTGCTGCCATGTGAATATGAATATTCTGATGAAACTGGTGTAGCTGTTGCTTTCTGTTGCTCTCTGTTACTCAATGTTTTCAGAGCTTGGGAACAGATGGTGCACCACCTGACTCTGCACACTCTAATGTAAGATTCATTGTGCTTCACAGGAAATCAAAGATCAAGCAACATTGCAGAAGGTGAAGCAGCACCTCAGCAACCAGCAACACAGTATGATACAGTCAAGAGGTGGAACAAGAAAGAAGGGAGAGAGAAGGAGAAAGAGAGACAGAATAGAAGAAAGAAAGACTTAGCTAGATTTCTGAGGTCTATTTTGCTTTTTTGTTTCTCCTTTTATTTTCTGGTGTTTTGGGTTTTTTTTGTTTTGGTTTGTTTTAGTTTGTGGGTTTTTTTCAATCTCAAGTCTATTCTCCATTCTTTGGAAAAAGCACCCTGAGGGTCCAAAGGAGAAACTTTAATCCTTAGGCTGTCCAAAGTTCAGGCCTGCCAAGCAAAATCTGAATGTTTAGAAGCAAGAGAGTTATTTGATTTGATTGTTTGCTTCAATTCCACTGTAACAAATGCCTGTTTGTAAAACTAACAGCTTTACAAATATTTAAAAGTTCATTCCAAATTTCAGAGGGTTTTATAGCTGTAAAGAATTACAGTTATGTGTTACATGCCTCTCTCCACTTGCCTCCCTTGCCATCCTTCCCTCCCTTTGCCCTGACTTTCTCTGCCTGGACAGCACACTTAGTCCTGGGTTACTCCTTTAAGGAAATATGGAGTTCACAGGTAAATTATTACATGGATAGGGTATGTGACACCAACAGGGGGGAATTAAGCACTGGCTAAAGGGTCTTCCTTCAAAACACTTTCCATCCCTAAATCTTTCAGATGAAAGCTGTGAGTTCTTTTCTTGGACACGTGCACTGATACCAAATGATACAATTTCAAGTGAAGCTGAGTGTTATCTGACCTACCTTCCATGTGTATATTCAGAAACTAAAAACACCACCTAGCCCAGTTGGTGTTTTCAGGTACCCAGTAAAGCACCTCCACAGCACCTTTCACATCACTTATAAGAGGCAGGTAACTATCTGAAAAGATCATCCCCTGCTTTCTCATTAGTCGAATACAGGAATTCACAGAAGTCTGTATCCTTACCCAGCATCTAGGCCTGACTTAAATCTAAATGAAGTCTGTAGGAAAACCACTTTATGGTCAATTTGAAGTTCACCAGAGCAGGCCTTGCAGTAAAAAACCATAGGGCTGTCTGTTTAAAATGTGTAAATACTTCAGCAAAACACATAGATGAAACCTTTACCACAGCAAAGAAAGTAAAGAAAGTCAAGGATCACTTGAAAGGGATGCCCAGGAAAGAGTACACAGCAAAGAAAACATTCATTCAGTTTGCAAAACTATTTGAGTGCCCAGCAGGTATATGGGTGTTCAATGAATCAGAAGTGAGATGCCCTTTGAGGATCTGGTCAAGAAGACTAGATGGTCAGCAAAATTATCAAAGCCATCAAGAAATACAAAAATGATGTTGCTGTTACAGAACTCTGATCTATAAAGATGATCTGATCTACAGCAGCAGACTGCAGCCATGACTCCTCTGACTGTTTCTGAGTCTCAAGAAAGCTAGGCTAGTACCTGCCACTTAGAAAGTTTAGAGCTATCTTGTTAGTTTTCCCTTTTAGCCTTCCAGTAAGATAGACGTGAACTTTGTGAAGTCCCTGCTCCGCACCCTTGGCAGAACCAAGGAAGGAGGTAAATATTCATTTTGTTTATAAAGGCTTAAGACAGATCTACCTGTAATGTCTGGACACTGTTAAGAAGTGCATATCTAAAATAGAAAGAAAAAATTAAAAAAAAGATTGTGCCACAGAGAGAAAATGTGTGTGAAGCTCAGTACATTGCAGCATCAGACAAATAGAAATTACACCGAGTTTCTGAACCACAATTGAACATCACAGAAGACAAAGAACAAACAGCACATCATGTATTGCATCCGTGTTTCACAGTGCTACACGGACTGGTGATGAGAGGACCAAATCTTACACTCCTCCTATGGCATTCACTTTTGAAACAAACTGCATGGCTCTACATATACGGTTTCCAGTTGCATGTATCAGCTTTACAGCATACTCCTCTTTCACATTTCTAACAGATTCTATATTTACAGGAATGATGCATGAGGTGATGTTTTTTCTCCAGCTAGAGCAGTGCAACAGTGGATTGAGCATAACTGGTGCGCTCTCAGTTTCAGCCCACTGCAGTTAGGCTGTACCTGAGAGGGCTACAGTGGTGTAGCTAGAGAGATTAGTTTAGTTATCCTACCTGCTTTCCTTACATGAACAAGGTCCCCTTGGTCAGGTACACAGTGAACAACAGCTTGGATGTTTAAGCCTCAGGATTTATAAAGTATCTGGTAATACAGGGGAATGCAAACACAGTTGTGCTATCAGTATGCTAACCATAAAAAGAAATTTCATTGGTTTCATTGGTTTCAAATGGCCCTTTTACACCTGAGCATAATAATAACAATGGAAGTTACAAATTTTATTTTGATTATCAGTTTTTTTACTGAAGTCTTCATATAAAAGACACAGCTTAAAGCAAATCCTTATTTGCAGATGGATTATTGCTCTTTGACATGGAGAAATTGAAACAATATTTGTTTGCTGCAAAGACAGCAGGTTTGACACTCTGCATGTAGAATCAAATTGATGTTACCGGTATACGTTACCTTACTGCCCATGTAGGACTCTACACTGAAAAGTGATGTGGTTGGAATAATGATATTTCTATAAAGAAATAACAGGAGGGGAAAAAATTTGGAATATACATGGCATGAGGGAAGAGGTACCTAAATTTATCCTGTATAAAATCCAAACGAGCTGAAATAGAAAATTCAGCAATCTCTTCAATCTAATTAATTTTTATATTCTTACAATTTTTGCTCACTTACTTTAATAACGTAATTCATAAATTCAGAAGTCACTGCGGTAACTTAGCTTGACTCTTGTAGCTGAGCATGACATGGAATGAGAGAAGATACTAAAGCTTCCATTTGTCCATGACATATGAAGAAAAATACTTAACATCTTACAGCAAGAACCAAAGAGTATTCGCCGAAGAAGATAAAGTTTGGATTGGAAAGATCTAGCTATCAATATGATTACCATTGCTATTTATACTGTGTTCTACCCTGCTCTGCAATTACAATAGAGTATTTTTAAAATTCAATAAAGATACTTAAATATTTTCCTTGCTTAGATGTCAGAGGCACTTCATGGATTGAGAGACGAATTAGCTCTTAATCAGCATGTACCAAGATGAGAATAAACTGTGCTTCATCTTTTCCACAGTATTTCAATTCTCCCCATTATGTCAAATGTTTGTTACTGTTAAGTCATACTCAAACACCAGTTACCACAATCCTGCCTCGTCCTCATCTCTCCCTGACCATAAAATTTCAATCCCTCCTTCTCACCCATGCTGGTGTTTCTGTGATTTGATACTGAGTTCGTTCATGGAGCTGAGTCAGCAGAAAATCACTATATTTGAAAGGCTGGGGAAGAGTCAGGCAGAGCTGTGACTTTAGCTGGCTGTATACTGCTGTAAAACAACACCCTGAGCTAGTGGGTAAATAAATGCTCACAACAAACTCTTGAGTCTCCTTGTGAGTTTTAGTGACGAATTGCAATGTTAGTATACAGCCTGCTACTTCAGTAACAGATATAAAGGGGAGTAGGAGGAGCACTTTTAGAAAGTCAAAAGTTTTCATTCAAAAGCTGCCTGGACACAGTCCTGGACAACTGGCTCTAGGTGGTTCCACTTGTTCAGGGGTTTGAACCAAATCACCTCTGGAGGTCCCTTCCAACCTCAGACATCTGATTCTGTGAAAATTACCAATACTTTGATATTGATCTGTTTTCCAAATGTGGTGTTCATAGCACCTTGTTTCATTCCAGCTATACATCTGAGCAATTGTGGTATTCTATTGGAATATCTTATAGGATCATTGAAAACCTCAGTTTGCAGTATCTTAAAGATTGAGTCGTGGGTGCTGAATTGCCTTCCTAGAAGCAACAGAATTTAGACAATTACTGTGTAAGCCTGAAACAACCTCATAAACAACCTCAGCTTTCAAGAGGAAATTAATTTACTTTTTCCCCTTTTACCAGGAATACATTTATTACCACTGGAAAGCAATTTGCACATATCAGCTTTGAGATTAATACAGAGAGAACTGGGCTTGTCAGCAAGAAGCTGGAAAATTGTCACAAATGAGGCTATGTATTCAGTCCAGGGTGATCCTTCTGAATCACCTTTCTTTGCACAAGTAGTAAGGTTGAAGTAACGGGGTTAATAGATTCCACTTTTTAAAAATCTAAACTGCACACTGAAAATAAAGTAAAAACCCCCAACATAACTGAAGTGGATCATTCTTGCCACAGATATATAGTAAATATTTCAAGTAACTTTGATGCTGCAGAACTGACTTTCTTTGGTTACACAGTTCTTTCTTAAGGTACCTCTGTAGGGGGTAAAGCTATCAAACTAATAAAGAATTTACAGTGAGAGGATTTCAGAAGTTTTAGTAGGGAATAGTATCTGCTTCTCTTAATCTGAAAATATTACATACTCTCTAGAACAACATGGCTAAAACTCAGCGCAAGAATGAGTGGACCAAAAACCAGATTATATTTCCAAGAGTCTTCAAAAAATGACAATTTTTTGATGTAGCAAAATGAAATTTTTCTTGGAAAAAAAAAAAAAAGGCAAAAAGCATTATTGGAGTCATATCTATCTGTTTAACAGATAATTTGCAGGATGGTAGCTTGATCAGCCACAACAATGCCTTCTTTCTCTGGCACTATTACTATTACTACCTTTTTACTCCCAATGGCATTAAAATACTAGAAACTCCTGAATCTTCACATTCCCTTACCTATAGAGACTTTCACTTGCACTCTTCCCTCCCTTTTATCTTCTCCATCCTGTCAGATGTTGACTGCTTTTTTTTCCACTTTCCCGGGCCTACCCATCTGTCCTGCACGACTTACAAAGATTTCCTAGCTTTTTCATACGTAACTCATCATCCACACCCTATTTACCTTTCTCAGACAAATATTATCTCACTCTAAATATTTGTCTTTCACTCTATCAAGACCAAATAGCCTTTCTGTTACCCTGCCCAAACCCAGACAACAACAGCAACCACACACCAGTGCTCTCATTCACAGACTGGGTTGAGCCCTGTAGGTCTCCACCCCTGCTACTTGTCACCATTCAGGTTAGCTCTCGTGTCTATATCACATCTGTCAGGTTTTAACAGCTCATTGTAGCCATTGCTTCTTTCTTCCCAAACACCAACCAAGAAGAGGACACACAGCTTCAGGACTGGTTTTATACCAATCCTCCAAAGGATTGGGTGACCATCACTCTCTACCTCCTTGGAGAATGTTGGGATCCTGAGTACTCCTAGTTACACTGTCTCTATGTTCATCTTCATATTAAAATGCCAAAGGACAGCAACCAGGTTGCTGGTTACTGACATATGGGCCCTACCCATCGTTCAAGGATCACATAGTCTCTATTGCTTGAACCAGGACCAGGAACATGAGAAATTCAGAAGACTCTTCTGTGCATTCTATTTATTCATTCATTCATTTTGCAAATCGTACTGTTTCTCTTCTCCATTTTTCCTCTCAGGAAGACTTCTTCCTGGTAATCGAATACAGAGGTTGTCTGCCAGCAACAAGCAGACCATCATTTCAGGAGCCACTACAATATACCTAATGTAGCTACATATGAATGTATACAGATGGGGGCCAGAAAACCAGAAGAGAGAAAATGCAAAGGAGTTGCCAGTTTCCCTGACTCAAGATTTCTGGACAGGCAGGTTGGAAGCCCTGTCTCTGTGGAGGCGAGGAGAGTGAGGGGCTGAAATTTATCCCAAGAGAATTAATAGCAATCTCAATACCAAAAAGTTTAAGAAATTAAACACCCTCACATCCTTGAGAATTGGGAGCTTCTTCAAGGTATATCAAGAAGTTAGATTTTTGTTCCAGCTTCTTCTCTTTTTGTCACATTAACGGCTTTTGCAACTTTCTATTACTCAGGAACAAAATTGGTCCACAAGGAACTTCTGCTCCGTGATCTCCAAGACATGGCAGTACTACAAGCCTGACTTGAATTCAGATTTCAGACAGACTGTTGAACTATAGAGAATGAATGTTCTAACATAAGCTTGGAGGTCATGGTAACTTCTTGCTGATGTTGCTGTTATTTTAAAAGTCATTTTCATATTGTCCTTGAAAGCTACAAGTGGAAAATCCTATCCAAGAAGACATTTTGCTGGAAGCTTTCAGGCTCTGAAAATCATGATTTAGGCCTTGACTTTTCTTTTTATGTTGTCACATTGTTCTCAGAGCAAAATGGTGACTTGCCAACTTTGTTTCTTGGAGAATAATGAAGTAAAACAGCTGAACATCAGAAACAGAGCTCATGATGAGCTTGTCATTTGAGTTTAACAGCACGGGCCCCACACTTGGTAATCATTACTACTGCCTAATCTACTGCATGTTTTCTTAGTCAGTAGAGATTACAGCAATGGTGCTTCAGACATCTATTGGGAATAGAGCTAAAATGGAATCTTGAAAATTATGTGTAAAAATAAGAATGTGTAATATACACATGTAAATGTTTCTCTGCTGAATGTTGTTGGCCTAGTTAAAGAGCTGGTTGTTGCTATGCTGGAGTCCCACCTTTGGGAATTAACTGTAGACTGTAACAAGAAAACATAGAGACTGTGGGCTTTTGAGGCTTCTATAAATTTAGAAACTCATTGAGAACACTTGTCCACACAGGAGGAAGTTTTCTAACTTACGTGCTTGGGATTAGGCTTTGTGATTGCCAACAATGTTAATGGGAGCTGTTCTTGCCTCTGAAAATATCAGCCTAACTCTGTAATAAAGTAATTTCCTCTACTATTGGTTTAAGCACTTCATGCCAAATTTCTGACCTCAGTTACTTATTTGAAATCCAGGGTTGTTTTTTGAATTGGGTTGTAATGAATCAGCGCCTGCAGGCAAGAGAAACAATTGCTCAATAAAATTCAAAGACAACCAGTACATCTAGGACTAATAGTGTCTGCTTCTAATACATAGTTTCATATCACTAAACTCCATGAATAAACCACCAGTAGGGGACATTACATGCATTATAAATAGAAAGCCTGAGAAATAACTTCATGGATTAAAAAGGAAGTGTCAGCTGAGGGAACTGCCGGATGAATGAATCCAATGGTCAACCAAAGTTAGTTTCTTCGGGCAGTTTCTACTTGGTCCAGGCAGAGCTGTTCAGTGCAAGGTACAGGAAGGAGGCTAAAATGACAAATGCCAGCTTTGCATTTGAGAAAGTCCAGTATCTCTTGAGACATTGTGGCTTACCACTGCATGGCAGTGAACCAAGCACTGGCCTGCCACAGCAATCCAAATGGGCTGTGGGAGGCTGTTTTGCTTGTTTGGAAGATGTTCACTGAGATGCAAAAGCCAGGAAGAAAAGGTTCTGAGATCTAAGTAGGAGTGAGGAGATGCTTATAGCCATACCTTAACGTTTATCATGATTCCAAATTGGGGTGGCAACTTGAAAGAGAACTGATACAGCATAGCGCAAAAAAAAAAATAATCATGATACTAAAGGTGAAGCAATTTGCTTCTGGTCATTTCAGCATCAAACAATTACATTATACTGAGTAGAAGTGAAGCTGGTGGGCATTTTTTCTTCTCTGAAACTGTCAGTCTGGTTTGAATATGTCTTACAGAGCCATGTAATACTTTTCCACTCTTTCTGTATTTCCAAAGATGCTGTATGCAGCTGGCAGAAGGGGAATTCCACTTTCCAACAACGACAAGGCAGTGCTCTAAACTACCCAGGCCCCAGGCCATGTAAGAGTGAATTGCTTGAACTATTGTTCACAGAAAGCTAAACCAGAAACTTCTGTTTAATATTAAATTTATCTGGAAAGAAATTAATTTGATTTGATTTAATTTAACAAAACAAAGTTTTGTATAGAGATTTAAAGTTGTCATACCCTAATGATAGATGTAGTTTTGTTTCTTTGTCCTCTTTCTTTTTTTATGTGTGTGACATCTGCATTTTTCAACAGAATAAACATGTTAATGTAAAATAGCATAACTAGATCTAGTCTGAATGCTATAAGCTCTTTGGGTTTATGTAGTGCTGAGCATCTTGGTTTTGGTCTAGTAAAGCAGAGTAAAGTATATTTAACTTTAAACATAGAAACAATCCAGTATGTATACTGCACCTGCACAGTTTGCAATTCACTGTGGTTTCCAGCTGACTCTTTCCCATCAGTGGAAATACACTCAGTGGGCCACTACACATCCTGGTCTTCTGATTATTTACACCAAAGGAACCTGTTGGAGTCACAGATGCTCCGTTATTCCCAGCCTATCAGTATTTGTTTACGAAGAAAAAAGGGACTATGCCTACATCTCATCCCAACACGTAGTCAGAATTATACTGACTAAAGGAAATGCTTGAGAAGGAGAGCAGTTTACACCTTGAAGAGCATTCACATCACAGCATAACACGTCTACAATGTTAAGAAATTTTATAACCATCTTCAGCTTGTCTTTGTGGTAAACTACAGCAGCATAGGTGTCCTTTTTTTATTAGGAAAAGCAACAAAGGGGATTGTCAGTATCCACTAAACTGCAGCAGTGACAAAGGTCACTCCAGTGTTCTTGCAAAGGCCAGAAGTTAAACAAAAAAGAAATTAAAACACACACAGGCAAACACACACACAGAAACCCAACAAACAACAACAAAAAAAAGACACCAAAAAAAAAAAAAAAACCCAAAAAAAAAAAAAAAACCAAAAAAAAAACCCAAAAAAAAAAAAAAAACCAAAAAAAAAACTCAAAAAAATAACAAAAAACCCAAACCAAAACCAAACCAAAACAAAAAATTGAAAAAACATACTGTCCTACTTATATTACTAGAACCAATACTCCCAGGTAAGAGTAACACAGATATACAGCAGTGGAAGCACAGAGATGGACTTTTAGTCAATGCAGCAGACACACTACAGCCACTAGATCCACTACAGCACAGGATTATCACATTTCTAAAGTGCTGCTTCACTGGCATTAATCTTTTGCAGCAGAGAAATATTCATGAAAAGTTCATTTTTCCCAGAAAAGTGATTTTTCAGTGTGTGTGTCCTTTACATTTCTCTTCCCAAACCTAGAGGACCAGATAGAGAAACCAGACCAGACTAGGAGGCAGAGCTTCAACACCAAAGAGAAAAAGTGGTTAAAGGTGTTGTGTGGATTATAGATCAAGCAGGAGAGATCACTGTGGTGTTCACTGTCACTGGGAATGGTAAGAAGGTCCCATATTTATTATCCTGTTTTCCAACTAAAAACGGTGAAAATGCAAGTTGACTAGATTGAGTGAAGAGCCACGAGTGTTTCCAAAGGGGTATGTTGCCTTATATCTGCTGATGAAAGACTAGATCTTTGGTCTTCAGTCTTTTTACAGTATGTTATTTATGGTGTTCTCTCATGTCAGTCCTTTTATCTCATCAGGTTTCACATGAATTATTCACTGACGCTCTGGCTATATGATTTGATTGCACTTCTAGAATGTATGTTAAATTTAGTTATGCTGCACTTTTCTTAGTAAAGCCTTATTACTGAAACTCACAGTTTAGCAGGATACAATCCCCTCCTCCCACCTTCCAACTGTGGCTTTTGTTGTGGGTTGTTTTTTTTTTTGGTTGGGTTTTTTTAAGAATGTCAATAGCATAGTGCTAGACAGATCTTCCATTTATACTCCAAGGCTGCATTTTCATCTAGGTTTTCACCTCTCAGAAAGGTCTTGAATGTCTTGAACTGTGTTCTATTCAAGTGTATTTCTTGTAGGATGCCAGCTGCTTTCCTGGCATTAGGCATGAACGTCATCGCTAAATTATGCTCTCTAACACTGTCACTGACATCTTGAATGCAATCGTTCTAACCCTGACCCCCCATCTGAATTGAAAGGCATGTGGAGGATTATTCCTGTTCTGGCCCATTCTTTCTCACTTCCACTTGTATTGTGTTAGATAACTGAGCTAATTGCTGTGACTCAAAAATGTCACAACTTTGCATGTAGGGGCTTGCTGTCTTCCTCCCAGACAACCAACAGCGTGAATAATGTTACATCAGCAAGGTTTTAAAATAAAGATGATTTAAAAATATTTTTTCTAACAGTGAAACAAAAAGGTTATTTGGAAGATATCTCTTCTATTGTTTGCCTAATTAAAATTTTATATTGGTATATAAACTTTGTGTTTCTCTTACTGCTGAACTTATCAGGACTGCAAGCCAAGGTCTGAAAAATCTGCCCTGTGAAATCAGTTTGCATAAGCCCCTGCTGAAATGAGAGTGGTCAACAAATCCTTTTTTGTATAGCTACTGATTTAGTCAAGTGTCCTCACCTCTGACAAGCTCTGTTCTGCATACCCAAATTCTACACGCAGGCATAGCCCTGACCTTCCCTTTCTCACCCGAGAGATGTGGAGAGCAAGGCTTTTTACAACACCCTCAGATGAGAGTGACAGGGAAGGGTACAGAATATAACATGGAAGGGAAGTGAATGATTCATATTAATTGTTTAAATGTTTCAATATTTTGATGAAGCTTGAGCATGAATGTTTAGACTGTCCAAGATTAGCCTTACAAAGAAATACATAGTTTTTATATCAGGAATGCCACCTGCATCTAACTTTCTTTTAAATTATTCAATACAACTTTTGTTTATAATTCGAGTTTGAAATCAAGAACATCTACAACCCCAAGCATCAATGCTCTTCAATATCTAATTTCACAGTTTTCTTAACACATATCTCATGTTATTTATTATAGTCAGTGTCATCCCAACACCTTTCTCTGTTTTGCTACATTTTAAAAGGTTTAGCTGGCAAGCCATCAATCATAAATCATAAGACACATTTTAACTTCAACTAAGATCAGTTTAGAAAGAAAAGAAGTCTTGTATGCCCTAATTGGCTATATTACTCACATCTCTGAGTGATAAATGCCTGTTTTGGAAAAGAAAGCTGGGTTTTTTAGAGTTTTGGTATATATCTATAGAGAGAAACAAAATTTTCAGTTTCTTTATAGCCTGGAGTTAACTCTGTTATTGATAAATCTAAGGCTTTTAATGCAAGGAAGCCTCTTTGGAGCTAAGTTTCAGTGTTCAGAAATACATTCATTGCTTCATTAAACACTTCTTCTCCAGTTATATTTCAATCACTAGGTAAAGGGAGGAATGATATAATTTTAGGAATAACTGAATTTTTTTCCTCTGGAGACATAAAGAAGCTAGAATTAATGTTTTTATTTACTGAGTGTATTTTAAAGTTTCCCTTCCTTTAAGTTATCATATACAAACTAGTTCTTCAATTGTTCTCTAACTAATTTCTGATGCTATACAAAAACAAAGATATTTTTAAATATGAACCCATATGTGTGTTGGCCGTGTGTTTTTCTCTGGTTGGTGTTAAAGAACAACATTACAACAATAACAAACTCACAATAGAAAATTATGAAAAAAAAAATAAAACATTCAGTTTTATAGTACAAAATAAACAAACAACTATTTGGAAAAGATGGCAATCATTTCTATACTGCAATTTTAATTCAAAAGAAAATAGATAATTTTACTTATTCCATCAGGTCAATTGTACTAGCCTCATTAACCAGGTGATGCTCATTTCATTTTACAGGTAATTTATTGCAACTGCAACACTAACTCCAAGGCGGTTCACAAAAAATAATTTACCTTAAGTAAACACCATTTGCCACTAATGATGGGGTAAAACAAACTTGCAGAGCATTTATGAACAGTAACATCTCTCTCTTTCAGTACACATTTGGAAACCAATCTCTGTTGTTTGCAGATGAATTAAGCATGGCTTGAAAAATCATTAAAGCCATCTGCTTTGATGAGAAAAAAAAACCTGCTGTGATCATTTTATTGCACTGACAGAGGCTAGGGACCATTTTACAATAATTTTTAGCATCATTTACCCTAAATTTGACATCCTGTCTAAAAAAATGATCAGTATTATCAGTTCTTGTTGTGCTTATTTAGAACTACATGTACAGAGAAAGCAGCTTATACAGGTAACTCAAGGTATTTGTTTTGCTGGTCTCCAACAGATGGATGAGCCTGTTTTCTTCAACCATTAAAATCTGTAGTTACAACAAACTACAGTTTTGTGGAAAGCTTAATCTTCTTCGTAAATGATAGAAGCTAATAAGCATTAAAATACCATCAGTGTTTCAGTTACAAATTAGTTCCCATGGTCCATTTAAATATAAACTCTCTTTTTGCCAAGAATGTTATACAGTTATTCAAAGTACAACAAACCAATAGGTTAATATTGCTGGTTTTTTACTTTCTAAATATATATTTTTGAGACCAATTCCATGTCATTTAACTAGAATTAATTTCTAATAACTTTCAGTATCTCAATATTTCCCCTTTTAAAATATTATTCAAACTGCTATGATTTCAGCGGATTTTTGTTTCAAGTGGCTTTCAGCATTATTTCATTGACTGGATTCCACTGTGACTGACTCCTCTGAAAAACTATGCATCATGCACAATTGCAGCAATCTTCTACCGACAACAACACTGTCCTACTTCCTATTTAGCTTCTGTACAAATAATTCTACTGCATATATGGAAGTCATAAGTAAAATTTGCACAATAAAGCCTCCTAACATTAAATGAGTCGTATTATAGTATTTTTTTCAATTCCACAAGAAGAGTGGTGGATGGAGTACCAAGAAATGTCACTTATTCCATCAGCATCCTAAATAGGATGAGCCACACGGGACCTGAGCTAGGAACCAAGGAAGAAGAACCAAGAAGCTGTTTGAGGCACTAGTTGTTGTTTAGAACCACAGAAAGTATTTATAGGTGCTGATTATACACCGTTTTTCTGTAACCACCGTACTGATGTGAATCTTTTTGCACATATCAGATTCTCTAGTCCTGTGACCAGTCTAGAATAAACAGGCCCTGAGTATTCCTTTTTGTGCACTCATCATAGTTACAGACCCTTATGGAAGTACATGACCAACGCAGCATAAAGTAGCAATGGGACCAAAGGGTTTCAGTTTCTCACGGTGAAAACTTTCTTGATCCAGTCTAGAATCTCATTTGCTTTTTCATGACCAGATTACATCCTCCTGCAGTAGGTAAATACTTCTGTGTACAATTTGCCTTAAAGCTAGATTGTTCAGAAAGAAATTAATTATACAGAGACCTTATTCATATGCATCTGCCTCTTTCATTTATAACTCTCCAGTTCTCTTTTCTCCATTCTAAGTCTTTTCTAGATATTCCCCTAATCTTTGCCCCTTCTCTTCTTCATATGTCTCCAGTCACAGAATGATCCTTTCCTCCTTTTCTTTAATTTTCTTCCACTCATTTCCTTTCCCCTTTGCTTCTCACTTGATAATACGTAGAGAAGTATACATATTTCTTTGTTCATCCCCTGCTTGCCAGTCCTCTGGCTTTCCCTTTTGGTCATATATGTATATCTGTCTTATGGATGTCAGCAACCAGGATCCAAAAATCAGTCAACAGCTTAATAAAAGTTAATGAGTTTTCAGCACTTCTTTAATGCTCAGGTGCTCTTCCTCAACCTCCTCTGTGGTCATTTCTGAAAAACCTTAATCTTTGTAGAAGGTCATATAAGCAATTGTTATACTTAACAATAATATTTGGGGATATCAAATCAATGCAATTTTTCCCACTTTGCAGACTTAAGCTCAGATAAAAGAATATGGTGGCCATACTTGTAAAGCAGGTCAGGTAAAGATCAGAATGAAAAGACAGGTCTCTGGGCACACAGCACTGAGGCTTGTTCATTTTCTGTAGGTCATGGGACAAATATTTGACAACAAATTTTTGCATACTTTCTCCTGAAAAACATTAAAGAAAAGTGACCTATCTGAAATCTTCCATACCGAGGTGAAAATATATAATAGGAACTAATTGCACTGTTAAGCATGAAAACATACTGCATCATTGAGAGCATTATGCAACTGAAGGAGTTAAATTGACAAGGAACACAGCAAACCCATCATACGTGCTCACATTTCTGGCTTAAGACTAGAGTCCCTGGGCTCATTCATTCCTCATCTTTTCTCAAATGGTTGATCTGTAATTGTCATCAGTCTACCTCCATTGTCAGAGAAATTTGTCTGCTGATATACACAAATCTTTGCAAGGTCCTACAAACACAATCCAGCTGTATATCTAATGGTACAGAGAGACTAGAAAAAAATAGCTTGGGATTTCCTTGACTGTGTATGAAATCATGTGAAATGTTTGATGACTGCATAAGAAAACATTTGACTTCTGTCTCAGACATGTAATAGTAGCTGTTAAAATCTACACAGTATCAACTATACAACTACAACAACTCATTACCTTTCTCTCGTTACCTACTCCAGGCTAATTCTAAGAATAAAGCATCGTATTTGCATGAGAATATTATCTCCGTCACTCAACTCTTTTTTTTTTTAAAGGCAGACGTGGAAATTAAATTGTGATATTTTTAAAACTGTAGAATAAATATTGTATGAAACAGTCACATAGTAAAGAGCTGAGTGAGGTAATGCATGTACAGTATTTTCTGTTTCTAATTAATGATATTTATAAGGTTTTGTGAGCAGGCTTCTGTACTGCTTGGGTGACAGAATCATGCAGCTGATCCCTGAACATCTTAAACTGTCTCTTAAGATCCTCTTTTAATTAGGTAAAACACTTTGGATCCGATTGCTTTTATCCTAAAATATTCTCACATAGCATCTGCCTTTTAAAAACTTCTTGGATTGTGTCATAACACACACCACACATACAGCCCAATGACACAGTCTTTCAAAATTAACTCTGAGGCAGAATATTCTCGTGCTGCGTTTGCATGGAAAAACTGCACGCCTCCAAGACTCTTCTACTGTTCAACTAGTCCCTTTCAAATGAATTTATCCTTCCATTCCCCCAAAAAAGGAAAGATAAAAGCTACACCATAATGGAAGAGCTATCATCATCTTATAGCAGAAATTAAGACTCACAGGCTTGAAGGAGGTTGTAGCTGCTCCCTGTGTACATGATGCAAAATACATAATATGCAACATATGGCATATAAATAAAGAATTTTACATGTATGTTAGTTAATCTTATATTTTTTTCACCTTCAAACAATTAGTTAATACATTTTCTTTTTTATTCTGCAGAAGAATATAAATATTCTGTATCCAAGCTTACAGTCAGAGCCAACTTTTCCCAGCTGGTTAAGAGTTTAAGGAGCACTGCCAATACTTGCTGATTCATAAAGTCGTGTTACTCATTCTCTCTTTGTCTGTCTTCCACGTTTTCTCTACTCTTTTCTCTATTTTTCTGATCAGTATTGTACAAAAGAAGCAATCTTTTCTTTGTTTGCATATTTGTTCTGGGAAAAATAGTGTTGATGGTTCTGATAATGAACAGAATATGATTTATCTTGAAATATTCCATATTTGTGTTTCATTAAAAATAAGACACTTTTTTTTCTGTTTACTCTCATATCTTCTATGTTCTATACAAACGAGCTACTAAATGAAGGTTTTCTTTATTTATTTTGAATAGAAGCTATCTTTATTTCCTAAGAACCATCCAACTTTTTCCATTATTTTATTTCTTTGGTCTTTACTTTTCCCAACACTTAAACATTTGAGCTTTATTTGTGCAAATATGCAGGGAGAGTTAAAAATTACAAACTAGAAAAAGTTAGAAGCTGCAACTCTAGGTTTCACAGTAAAGCTCAGTATTTGCAAAGTATGTTACATCACTGCTATTTTTAGTGCAGCAGCAGTAAAAAACAGATTCCAGACCGTACTCCACAAGATGCTCCATGAACGTACAGTAAAGGAAAGTTTTTATTCAGAAATCTTATTAACTCTGATCAGCCTACTATGGATATCAGTGGAAAGAGTCCTTTTAATTTTATTTAGCCTCATGTTGATTTGGGCTTAATCTGTAATTTGCATCATAATGGCTGCAACTCATATATATCCTCCTGGAAATTCAAAAGGCTTTTGTGAGCACTCCTAAGGCAAAACAAAAAATAAAGCAGCAAAGCATATTTTCCCTATCTGACTTACAGCCAAATCAGAAAGCAAAAATAGGAGAATTGCACTACCTATTGGTTTTGTGGCAAAACCTCAGTTTCTCTTCCAGACCTATAGTGAGAGACATGAAGAAAGGAGCTGAGAACTACAACTACAGGAGGGATGGAAGTAGAAGATAATGTGACATCTGGACTGGCATGTAGCTGGGATACAGAGCTGAGCACTTCATGGCATGCACCATGAGACCATTCAGAGAATCATTGTTCAGGTTGAAAAAGACCTCTAAGACAACAAAGTCCAACAGTCTGCCAAGTCCACCACTAAACCATGTCCTTAAGTGCCACATCTGCATGTGTTTTAAGCACCTGCAGCAGCCAAGCAATTCCAGAAGTTACTACTGGCTCAGCAATGGGCATCACCTACTGTGGTCAGAAGAAACCCCAGATGAACCACTTGCTGTTTGGAGCACCTGCAGCAACCAGCGCCTCAGTTCTGCTAGAGCTGATGTTTCACTGCAACCCAGCAGAGCTGGCATATGATGGCTGACTGGATATGGACTTAAAAAGGATTTCCTCATCTTATGGAAAAGTGTAATACAAAGTGAACAGAAATTTTTCTGACACAGCCTTTGAAAATTACTATAGTTATCCTATCATTGAAAAGACCTTTTTTAAATCTATACATAATATTTTGTATTCCATTTCTGGTTTCAACCCTGCTCAATTCTACAGGAATCCATACGGAGATCTACTATTGTATTTATAGTAGAATCATTGATCTATGATAAAGCTTTAGTAATACTACAGTCATTTGACCATGCCTACATATATGACACAAAAAAATCCATGCTGTTTTCAGTGCTTTTTCTGTCCAAATTTTAGAAAGTTATCTAGCTAGTTATTTCTTTGCTGTTTTTTTCTTTGCTGAATTTTTACCTCAGGAAATTACAGAGGCATTAAATTTCTGAGTGAATTAACAAAAGAAAAAACCTCTAGGAACAATTTTCTATCCAATGACTCAAATGATTGCAATTAACAGCTTTCACATTTCCATGAGTTTAAGAAAGAATTTGACCTTCTTAACAAAGAATCAGAAACTGAGTACTCTTTCTCTTAATCGGTCTCTGAAGCTGAGCTAATTTAATTCCTGGATGGCACTGATTTCTTTGCTATTGCATGAGTGCAGAAATTTGACCTTATAGCTTATAAAAATTGGTTTTCAGTGTAAGTGCATTGGAGATGTTTTTATACAGTATTAATTGATGCTTATTGCAGGCTAGAGGGCTGATCATTTAAAGCTGTGGTATCAGGCATGCCTTGCTTGTGGGCCTTTGCGACATGACAGCAAGTACAAAGACTATTAAAATCTCTTTGTGAAAACACACAAAAATCAATCCTCTTCCACAAGGAGGTGCCCTCCAGCACAATCAATACAAACTGGTATAACAATATCTTATGGCGCTTGTCAGCTGCTTTAAACCTTTTCGCTCAGCAGAGCTCACAAAGTGCTGCTGCCTTTCATCTGTGTTGGATTGTGCCAAATGAAGATGTATTTCTAAATGAGTTGCGGGGGCAAATGTTGCTATCAGTTACCCCCATGTAGAAGGCTTTAAATTCAGCAAGGTTGTAGGGGACTGATTTCAACTTGGATTTCATTCAGTAGAGTTAAAGAAGATGGATTTGTTTACGGCTTTGATGTTTTCTTTCCTCTACTTTAGTTATATTGCAGGTTCTTGATGGAAATTTTTGTTCTACACTTTGATTTGTACATGCTACAGGGCCCAGAACACCAAAAGAATCCGAGTCATGACAATCTAGACGTCTGAAGATTCTTTCACCTTTCTTCTATTATTAATCAATGGTATTAACTCTAATTACAAGGCAACTGGTAGAAAGTAATTTATTCAAGAGCTATATGCCTTGATCAAGTGCACATCTTCCAAGTGCTTTAACTGTAGCTTTGCTTTCTTGGTCTCATTCCATTGTTGTTCATCTGTCACTATACTTCTAAAACATGGCTGTGGAAATCTTCTGCAGTGACTTTCTAGTAATCAAATATTTTCCCAAGACAACTATGAACCCAGAACCTGATAAATGGAACTATTTTGTTCCTATGCCTATCATCTAGTTCAATCAGTTTTATTTTCTGCTACATATCCCTTGAAAATAAGCACCACAAAAACCAGAGTGATAAAGAGCTCTGAGTTAACATAACGTTGCTAAGTGTTAGACACAGGAAAATACTCTACTAGCCCAGGACAACATACCTGCGCACACATTCATTACAAAAAGACACTTGATAGGCTTGTGCAGTGAAAAATTAAACAGTATTCTCTGTTCTTGTGCTGTATTTCTTTATGCAATGAGACATCAAACACCACGACTGAAATCAAATCCCATAAAATCTTCTCCAAACAAGCCCAGTCAAATCAAAATCCTTTTTATGGAAATTAACCTTCTGTGAGAAGAAAAGAAAACTCAACCAAATAGGCAGCTGCATGACACTGTGAATTAGTACATTAGCCTTTCAACCTTAGGAGAACAGAGTTTAAGTTCTGGCATTAGGCACAAAAGCAAACAAATTTTGAGGTCTCATATGAGTCATGCTCATTATGTACTTTTGATAGCTCATGATCAAAGAAAGGTCACTGTGATCTGGATGGATCACACAGGAGATCTTTAGCCCCTGTTATTATTAGCCACTTCATTAATTTATTAAGAGTGAAAAGCAAAGAACCATCCTAAATTCCCCTCCTTAATGAATAAAAACTATGCAAATACAACAGATACTGGTTTGTGAATCAGGGAATGGTAGTAAAAATGTTACTTACTCAGTTTTGTTCCATCACTCCTTCAACAATACAAAATGCCTTGGCCACAGATGGAATTGGTCGAGGCAGAACAACCTCCTAGTAAATGCAGAGTGTAGCTGATATGCAAGCACTCTGATGGATCTCTACTCTTCTTGAGATTTCAAAGCCTCCAACATCTCCAGCTTTATTCTGTCCTTTTCAGTTGAGTGGAGCTGCCATCGTGGGTCCTGATTAGCAGGAGTTGCCTGTCCTGCAGGCACTCCTGCAGAAGTCAGGGGTTGGCACTTATATCAAATGCCAAGACACCTTGTGAGAATTTCAAATAGGTGTAGGACCAAAACATGGGAGTAGAGTACTTGCCTCCCCAAAGTCCCTGCATCACACAGTGGCATGAACCACTACTCAGCCAAAAATCAGCACTCTTTCCATAGGATCCTGCTTTCCATAGGTTCTGTATCTCTCCCTTCCCACCAAACTCCTGCCAGCTATCTTGACCTCCAGACTAGGAAAGAACTGCAGTCTGCAAAAGCACTTCTTCAGGGCCATAAATTCCACAGCAGACAACCAAGAAGTGGTTGGGATTCAGTGCAGGAGCTTTGCCTTCCTGTGTACATCACCTAGTCCCCATCAGAAGAATTCCTTAGAGACTCTGTGTGTGAAGCAGGAAATTGCATCCAGTGCAAAGCGGATGAACTGGATGCAGCTGGATTCAGTTCCTGATCAAACGAATCCTTGTAGGGCTGTTCCTCACCCATAACTCAATATGGACCTATACAGCATGAAATATACCCATAATATCCCATGTATGGCACTCAGTGCAGTTAAAAAGCTCCTAATTCCTCAGGAATATGGAGAACCTCAGGAAATTGCTCATCTTTTTCATGAACTGTACATCCAAAATACACTTCTGACCACAACTCAACTGAGGTTGAGTGACTTTTAGTGAGGTAATGACCTCTAACATAACTTTGCATATGGCTGCAGGGTAATCAAATACTGAAACACATGCTAGGAAAGGAACCAGCTTTTCCCACCATCTCTGATACAAACATAATTTTGTATTTCTCTTGTAACCTTTATAATGTCACAAAATAGAGGCTTAATATTTCCCCAGGGGGCTGCTCCCCAGTAATACTTTAGGTGTAAACAGGACATTCCTCAATGAAGAAACCCTATTACAAATCTATCAATAGGTAAGAAAAAGTGAGTTGAGGTAGACTCAGCAAAACTATTTACATATTTAAAATATATACTTCAATTCCTCTCAAATACCCTTAAGCTGATATCCCCAAAACCCCTGAAATATAAAAGACAACAATCTTTCAGGGCTTTACTGTTTTAAGAAGAAAGCAGTGACCCAAAGGTATTGGACAGGAATGAAAATTTGCAAGTTGAACAGCAAAGGCTGATGTTTCCAGTTAATGGCATTAATTTTTAGTTGCCACAGAATATTTCTTTCTGTGGATCCCAAAGCATTTGGAAAGGCAGTTGAGCCCTGTTTGTCACAAGGGGCAGCAGAAAGATAAGGCGCTTTGTAAAAGGACACCAGAAGTGCTGTAAACACAACCCAGGCTGCCGGGTCACAAATCTGTGATGAACATCCTTCCCCTCAATCTGGCAAACCGAGTAAGGGTTTGAAGTGGTTCTGTCTGTGTTTCAGCAAAGAGATGTATTTAATACTTTTTAATATCCTTGTATAGACTTACAGTGGTCTTTCTGCTAGAGTATTTCATACACTAAATACTGCAGATACTTGCCTTTTGTAGAGTTTTTCTGCCACAGTACTCTCAGTAAGATACGTTAACCCATCTGAAAAAGTTGGTATGCCTGCTCTAGCTTCCTGAAAATAGGATTTGTACGATGAAAGAGTGTAAAACACAGAAGTACCTAAGCAAATTGAAGTTCATGGGATAAAAAGAAAAAAAGGATTTTTCTCATCTGAAGAGATGAAAAAGCAGATTGCGGTGTTGTGGTGGTGACAGAGATACAGAATAAAAATACGTAATAGTCTGTTAGAGTTAAAAAACACCACAGAGGAAGAAAAACTTTCGGATTTGCATAGAGAAGACAGCAAAAAACTGGATGCCACAGCCCAGTTCTTTACTTTTGATCTTCATTTGCATTTGTGCTGATTGGCTTGACCTTGCTCTACACAAGAATAAATGTATAAAGAAGAGACAGAGACAGAATGAATCAGTGTTCTCATAGCAAGTCAATACAAAAAATCCAGTAAGGCATATGAGATTAAATTCATCCATATGATAATGAGGTAGAGTAGGGAAATCTTGGGTCCACTCCTGTCGAATTCAATAGACTTCAGAGTTCTTTTTTTAACGAAACTGTACAGAAAAAGTCATAGAGCCACTGTAAAATGTTGGAGATCTTACCACACCATTGAGTGGAATTCTGCTGCCAGCAAGTGTTTACAAAAACTGATGCTTCTGATTATGCTTTTTGGCCCTTCAACTCTGTTGATTCGCAGTTCAGATTTGCTGTGTAGAGAATACTCATATTCAGGAAACGAAACATCACTTACAGGTATAAAAAAGGCAGAGAGAGATGAAGTCTGTAGACCTCAAGGCAGACTCAGAGAAAACATCTGAACTGGGTATATTAAAACATTGAGACTAGATATTCTTCTCTTTAACTTATTTTGACAGAGCTGATTATATTTGCAATCCTAAAATCTCTGCTACCAGCTGTAATTATTCTACTTAACCTTCAGCTCACTAATTATTAGTCTTTTTTTTGAAGTTTTGTGAAGATGTTCTGTTTTACAATTCTCAGGGGAAGCTGAACATTTTTCTATTGTTATGCAGAAACTTACAGCAAATAAATGGATTGTCTTACGGCAGTAATAGGAATCTGTAAATGTTCTTCCTCTCAGAACTGCTCCTCAGTCCCTTTATGACTTCCACATCTATTTTGAAACTGGACAAAGGACAAACAAAAACTTTTCTTCCTCTACTCTGTTCCTAGAGATCGGACTATATTTTACATCCTGAGTATATTTTAAGTCCTTCTTGATCCACTTCTCACCAAAAATGGCCTTTGTGCTCCCTTTCCAGGGCAATGAGACCGGCTACTTGCATTATAAGATTTTTGTGTACTGGGAAGAATTTAGTCCAGCTTTTTTGTCTAATTCTGAAAGACCAGAATAAATGTCTTATGGGGATCACACTAAGTTGCATCTTACAGTTTCAGGATGGCAGAATCATTAATGACATCTCTTAATAGAAGCACTTATATATTAATAATGTATACATTAATTACATGGCTATTATATAAAGTGCCTATAGAGTCTATGTACGTGAAGAGTATCCATGTAGTAAATCACAAAGCTATATGTCAACTGTAATTATCCATCCATTTTTAAATTTCTTTTTCCCACACCGTTGGGCAATCTCACCTTCCAACACTTTGGAAAAGTTATTCTTCCTTACTTTTCTGGTAAATTTTCCCTCCTTTTGTCAAAATATCTGCAGTTTACGCAAGATAGGAACCATCAACGCCTATATTATAAACATCTGAAATAACAACTTTTCTTGAGAGAAGAAGTTTGAATATGTGTTTGAGTACACAAATATTAGCTAACACATCTGTGTTACTTCTGTAAGATGCTCTACTTTGCTCTTACTTTCAAATTCGTTGTCAGGACTTGAGACTTTCTATCACAGTCATTAACTTCATACGCCGAAAAAGAAGGAAACCTGTGCCACAATTAAAAAATTTCTAAACATTCGAAGAACAGTTTTTTTTTTTTTTTTTTTTTTTTCTTCAGCATATGAGGCTCAGGGGAAAAAAAGAAAAAAAAAATGCTTGGGATTGTTGCTATAAAAGCCTTTTTTGTTTGAGGAGGGGGGGGAAGCTGTAAAATGTACTTCTGCCTCTAGAAATAAACAGCATGGAAACAACAAGCAGATCAGGCATAGTAATACAACTCCTTCATATCCATGTCAATAAAAACTTTATACCATATTGCTCCATGATTATTCTATAATTAGGACAAAGCACCAACTGTATTCAGTGAAGACTGGGTTATAGGTTTCAGCTTTAAATCTGATTTCACCTTTCAAAAACAAAGAAAAAGATTAGAAATTTTGATACCTACTGAATTTTAAAGAGGAAGCTTATTTTTCCCCTTATAAGGCAGGGTCAGGCAAAAAGGGAAGCTACCCTATGCCTGTCTAAACATTAAAAACCTGAGACATTGGACTGGCTTGCTTTTCCTGGTGTCCTTTTTGCTATGTGTATAGGCCTTTCTGGGCCCTTTTCTTTATCAATAATGTTGCTGTCCATGCATTGATTATCTTTATCTTACCAAGAGAGAGGTTCATTTTCTAACGTGATGACTTTTTCTGTAATGTATCCGGTTGGAAGTTCCAGATGGGGTTTTTCTTAGCAAATCTGAAACCTCTTCATCTAGTGCAAAAATTCATTGGCTTGAGTTACTTACGTCTCCAAATAGAAAAGAGATTTGGGTGTGCAGTCCAAAAGAAGTTGAACTCATCTAATGCCCCAGAATCAAACGTCTCTGAGGAAGCCATTCCAAGTGAATTCTTCCTTCTCAAGGATTACAATTTACAGCTTGCAGTTGCCAATTCGCAGCAAGACCGAGAGGTTTGATCTTATTTTCTTATGCTTAATGGTCTCAGGATTCTTTCTTTGCTCCTTTCTACTGGTTACAGATATATATGACAGTCTGTCCTCCTAATGTATGAAGCTACTATCTGTCCCATTTAGGGCTTGTATGAGAATTCAGCTCACACTGGCAATGATATTTTAGACTGATGCCATTTTGGAACAATGAGTCAGCAGGTCACGCTTCTCTGGATAAATCCTCTTATATAAATGTTCAGATATACTGACTTCCCATTATAGTTTACGCACATGGTCACTCCCAAATAACACAAATCAGACAAATAAAACTGCCTTTAGTCTTCCAAAAGTATTACTAACTGAAGAAATCACACACACAGTATTTCCAGCGTTTTTTTCTATTATTTTATGTGAGAGATTTGGGTCTCTTGATGTCTGTGTTTGTCATAACCATAGCTTCAAAACCCAAACCACCTTGTCATGAGAAATGTCTCTGCTTGGATCCTGCTTTCAGAGAGTCAGATGCACTGGTCTGTTGATACAATTGATATAAATGCATGAAGTCACCTAAGGTTTTAAGCAAGAGTCCGAGTCTGATGAAATTAGGATATGTACTGCTTAATGTTATCTGTTGAGGATGGAACTTAGAGCATTATAGAATATGTTAGTGATAAAGTTAGAGGCAATATGATAATGGAAAGACATTCATTAGTGTGTTTTCTCTCTTTCCTTACTTTGGGAAGCTATTAACTTTCTAGCCCTACTTCAACCCTATATGTTCCTAGCCTTGGCTTCCTATATGCAAGAATGTCACACAGAGAGCAAACATTAAGGTGAAATGTTAGCTGTTAGTGGTAGGGATATAAAATGAGTATTACTCACTAGTTGGTCAAATTTTATCCTTGCTAGTTTTTTTTATTTCTTCTTTTTTGAAAGACATACAGTTCCCAGCTAAACATAAATGCAGCGATGTTTCTCTTCTCTGTTTAAAAATAACTCCAACCCCAATGTCAGCAGCTTATCAAATCTTTGCAATGTATTGTAAAAAAAACACAAACAGCTTAAGTGAGTTGTGTTACCTCCTTTTTAGCTCAATGAGAGGACCCAAACAAAATGCAGGACACAGATAGTACCTCGTGCCACGAGAACTTTGTGCCTTCATTTCAAATACTAGACCAGTGTCAGCATTTACAAAGAGAGGATGGGAAGAGGATGACTCTGGTATGTCCTCTGGAAGTTTGATAGTCCCTGTATTAGGGACTTCCCAATTTGGAAAGCTCAATTTCATCATCATAGTTGAGAATGATTGTTTGCTATTGCTTCCAGGGATTTCTCTCAGCAATTTTTCTTATTTTTTTTAAGGCTTGTGTCACCAAAAATAGCTGCCATCAATAAATTTCACAAATTAATCATTGTGCTATATGATAAAGTACTTCCTTAGTGTTCCTTAAACTGCTCAGACCTTTTTTCCTATTGCCCCCCAAGAAATTCTTGTCATGAGACTCAGTAGATTTTAATTCCTTATTTTTCCTCTCCAAGCAATTTGTGATGTTATTCCCTCCTCTGTCCCAAGCTGAATCATTTTAAGCCATTTGTAAGCCCTAATTATTCTTATGATGTCTCACAGTGTCTTTCTAGGTCTCCCATAACCTTAGATGTGGGGATCACAACTGTGGAAGTCGTCAAAGTGACAAGGGAAGGTTACAAGATGTGTGGAGCAGCTTTCCTGGCATTTAGCTGGCATAAAGCATTAATAAGCCAAGCTGAAGTTCAAGGACTGTTTTTTTCCACAGCCAAGCTATGTCACTTACCCAAGGCTAGATCATGATCATAACAACCATGGAGTTTAACGGATTGCACAGTTCCAGGCATTGACCTTTCCATGTGTGGGGGTGCTTTGTAAGTCATTAAGGCCAGGTTTACAAAGAAATTTTTGTACAGTAAAGTAGACCATTAGATTGCCTAAAAGATGTCTTGTTGCTGAGCAGAACACTCCCTTAAGTATTAGGAAGAGTTGAGCACCAAAAACCAAATTCATGAAACCTTGAAAGCCAAGCAGGCACGTGTACGCAACTGCATAAAACTACCAGTCCTTTCTGGGGTGTAGGCGTCTATTCCAGGCTCCAAGGAAATGTTTGACTGCCTTAACTCCTATGAACTCCCTCCTGCAATGCAATGCTGAAACTCTAAAATGGTAGTACAGATGCGTTCTTCATTCTATTTCTCTGTAGATGCAAATCTAGGTCTTCACTCATTTTGTCTCTCCCACATTTGATGCCTGCAGGAAGCAGAGAAGCTCTCATTCAGCTAACTGGCTTTTGAAAGATTTTATGGAGGCCCTTAGATACCTTAAATATTTACAGCTGAGATCACACAGCCTTCTAAGATGGAGCATAACAGTGGCTGAAATTCCTTTGCAAGTCTAGCCTTTGTGTCTAAATCTACAGTATAACTGATTTTTGCTATTATAGAGAATTTGCTATTAGATAGAATGGCTTTAGTACACTCCTTAAGACTTGTTAATATTCACATGATCTTTGTGACCAGCTGGGCAGGCAGCCTGACCCTACAGGTTCCAGACACCTTTTAGAGACTAGTGCTGAGCCACTTGTAGCAGGGACTCCAGCACACAGAGTCTGCCAGCATGGGTTAAAAAAGTTAATTGCAAGGATTAGAGGTGTGTATAGAGCTCCAGCAGAGAACTTCATATAAAAATGGAATGAATTGTCTACATCAGTAGAATTCAGAAGACATATATATTTATTTAATGTCATGGGTTTTTATTGGTCTCATGCTATGTCCCAGATCTTGATCATTTGTATATCTTTCTGAATAATGCAACATGTAAAAATGTCCTGTGTGTACACTATGCTAGACAGGCACACACATTACCAAATACAGGCCATAGTCTCTTTTAGTGTAAAGCTACATAGCTGATTTCAAGGAAAACAAGCTGAGCTATATCAACAACCTGTTCCATTATCCTGTAAGGTATTCTTTCTTTTGTGTTTGTGGTTTTTCTTGATTTTTTTCTTTTTTTTTTTTAGTATAGTTGGATGATAGAGACACTACATTTACAGCCCAAAACTCTCTCTGCATATTCCAATACATTGTTTGCTCTTTTAACAGCTACCAAACACTGTGCAGATGGTTTTACTAAATTATCAACAATCATGCCAAAGTCAGAACTGATATTCCTGTCCTTGGGGATATACTACCAGGGCCAAACACATCCCCAGTGCAACTCTGTTAGCCTAATACATTTGGCCCACTGACCACAAAGTGCACTGCCTCCAATTACCTTCTCTCTCTTGCTCTTATCTCAGTTTACTGCCTCTGTACTTATCTTAGTCCCTTCCTTTTATCTAAAACACTGCAATCTTCCAAGTCCCCTAATGCAGTTCATGGTTTTAGTCCTGTTGTTCTCATCTAATATTATCATCCCTTTCTGTGTTTTACTTTCTCTCTTCCTTTTCCTGAAGCACTCCCACAAGCACCGGGGTCTTAAAAAATCACTGCTGTTTACAGAGTTTATTGCTTTCAATCATTTCTTATGATTCTCCTGCAGCATGTCTTTCAAATAATTATCTCTGTGATTTACTGTATCAGTCACATAACCTCCTTCTTCCTGTACTAATCAGCTCTGGATTAGCTAGTTGGTAGAGCCAGATTGCCCCTGACAGACTTTATCCCATCTCTATGCTGCCTCACTCAGCCATGCTGGGATCATGCTCTCTCTGGCTTTCTACATGTACACAGAGCTCATCGACAGATCTTCCAAGGCAGAGTCACCCTAGCTGGCCAGGCAGCAGCCTTAACTGCATATTTCAGCAAACATCTCAAGCTCTGAGGAGCTAGTGCCTCTGTAAAAACATCCCCTTCTGCCTTTATTTAGGTTGTGTAGCCATATGGCACTGCCCATGCAAGGGTTTGACTAAAAGCCACCATAGAGAGGCCTTTGCAGAGCATTTAAAACACTCAGTACTCTATACCCGACCTTCTGTGAAGTGCCACTGTACTAACAATCAGACCGTTCACTAAAATATCATGGGTGAGCGAAGAATTGGCTTAAACCGTCTTCAGATAGATCATCTGGGTTCTATCACTGAAGGGAGGGGGAAAGAAAACTGTGAAATCTCCTCAAATCTTTCTTTTTGGGGCAAAAGCGAGCAACTACTACAGCCTCTACTGTGAATTACACAGGAAAAACACTATTTTGGGACACCAAGTATCTACCTGGTTACCTGGAGTGTGGAAAGAGACACATATAGACATTCCTTCTGAAACAAAGTGTAGTTACTCAGAAACTATCAAAAAAACCCCCAACCAAATCCAACCAGTGGTTGCAATTACCTCTCTACCATGCAATTAAAAAGCATGGACACGGACATAAGTGCCCATAGAGCTTTGCAAGAGCAAAGACGGAATTATGGCTTACCAGATACAGTTGTTTGATTGCGACTCTTCCTCAGAGGTTCCTTCCTGTAACCTCTATTAACAGCAGGAAGCTCATTTAAAAAAAAACAACAAAACTTCAGGGTATGTTGAGTATTTTTGAGGTCAGTCCAATGAAACTATGTGATAAGGATAATACAGCAGTATTAAAGACATGATGTATTTCTAGGGTAAATAAGGCTATATAGTTTTGGAGAACCTGATGTATGGATAGTTTATTTACCCTTTCTTTTTGTGATTTTTTTTGTGTCATTTTCACACAAAAAAAAGTTCTTGGGGAAAATGTCAACAAGACACTTCATAGACATTTTCAGACTATTACATAAGAAGATGGCACAGATATTTCTTTCCCACAGAAATTAAACTGGTGTTCAAGGGGGAAAACAATATTTCAACCTCCTGAAGCAAAAGATGAAATTAACTTTACCTATCTACACAATCATGAAAGCTGGGTGGTAAGCAAGAGAACTTTGCTGATGTGTTTCTGAATCTTAGGTGTCTGACAGACAGATCTGGGTAGTCTGGTAGTTTTTTAATGCTTCTGTCCCTAGCTGTTCTGCCAGAGACTACTGCTCTTGTTGCAGAAGTAACAAAAGACAATGCACTGTAGTTCCCAGTTCTGTAAGAGTACAAGGAGGGCAGGGCTCAGTTCTGTACTGCAGATGCTCCAGTTCTCAGCCTGGTATCTTAGCAAAATGCAGTGGACTTTGAACCAGAGTTCCTGAGATACAGGTGTCTGCTCCCAGCTGCTACCTCCTTTCCATGCAGAGTAGCCTCTGATTTAAAACCAAACCAAACCAAACCAACTACAGCAACAACAACAAAAAAACTCCAACCAACCAAAAAAAACCTCAAAAAAGTGAAAATGACCCAAAAAACCCCCTAAACCCCCACACAACAGAAAACCCCTTAAATAACAACCAAAGAGAACTGAGAAATTAATTTCGTAGGTTCTTACTGCTAGATCCAAGTGAGGTATTTCAGAGTGATGATTCTTAGAGTGTAAGATACCATATTAATTAATACTCCCAAAACATCTTTGAAGGAGAGTATTTAGGAAAGTCCTCAGTACTATTAATGCGAGCACCAAATAGGGCTGTTTATGGGTGCTATTACCTACAGTACATGAACTGAAGCTAATGCTCTTCAGAGGAGAAAATGCAGCCATTAACAATTCAAAGATTTCCTCATAATACCTTTTGTACACATTGATCTATTTCCTGCTATTAAAAACCAACCAAACAAAAAAACCACAAAGAAGGCAAAAATATTTACTAGATGATACTGTCCTGTGAAGATGGACTTGAAGCCCAAACCAGTCAGCTGTCAAGGGCAATAAAACTCTAGGCACTAATCCCTGGGGAATGGTCCCAGGTAGCAGAGAACCCCAAAGATGAAAAGATTCTGAGCAAAGGGCTCTTTGCACGGAATTTCTGGAGAAAACAATCGTTTATGTTCTTGGATCCCAGTCTCTCCTAGTTTCTCCCTTACAGCAGCCCACTGTAAGTAAAGTAAGCAGATTTGGTCTGACAAGGATATAAAATTTGCACTTTCAGTGAATGTAATATTAAGGTTTATACTGTAGCTGGTGTGTGAGAAAGTTAGACGGGTGTAACCTTGGAGAGAAAAGGTTTAGGCTCTTTGTCATGGAAGTCATATCCCTGAAGCAAAATTTGTACATTGTCCTAAACCTGTAATCTTAACTCTCTCAAATGGATTCTGAGGGGATCTGCCAAGTACTTATCTAATTTCATCTCTGTTCAGCTACGGATGCAAGTGAACTGTCACGGCAGATGAAACTGCAAGACCCTTCAGCTGTATCACAGCTCGTGGGTCTTGCAGTGATGCCTCCCAACTTTGTTTCACAGTAGCATTACTTGGGGCTGCCCAGCTGCTCTGGCCAGCAAGAAGATACACAAGTAAACACAGTTCCTACTAAAGAGGTAAAACCTTCATTTTCCTTCCACTTGTGGCACAGCTTGGAAAAAAGCGCTTTTTTTGTATAGTTTTTTTGTGTTACATTTTGCAGGAAGCCATTCTAGGCACTGGGAACAGACCCTCCTCTCCTCTTCCGTAAGCATAACCTTACTGCAGGGGCCTCTCCAGTCCAAATGTTTAGGAATCCAATACACAACAATCTTGCAGAAATCAGCTGCCAGATTTATTATTCTACCTGAAAACCCGAAACAAACAAAACAAACAAAAAAACCCCAAAACCCAACCCCAAACAAACAAAAAAGTGGAATAAAAATAGACTTTAAATAAACCTCTTAGGCACATTTTAAAAAGGGTTAATCAGTTCAGTGAAAGACTTTTTTATCTTCTGCTCGGAAATTATGTAATGTTGGTTTGACTGCTTGTTTTGTTCAGTGAGTCACTACCATATACAGATATATATATATATTTCTTCTTAAATATTACACATTTGATGCATTTTTTTAAATCTTTTTTTTTTCCTTTTTTTGTCCAACCCGTTTCCCAAATACCCACATCCTGCCACAGGCAAGAGGCGCTCCGTGCTGACATCAAAGAAGCAAAACCAATCCAAGGACTTTTCATCAAAGCATGTTTCATTTGAACCTTATTTCAATGGAAACCACAATTTTTTTAAACAATAGTACCCAACCTTTTCCCCTTGCTTTTTGCTAGTTCTGCGATTTTAGACTTCTTTTTCTGGGTTGATCACCAAGTATTTAAGTGCCATTGAGACTTACGGATGACAGAATTAGGTGACATATTAAGGCATATATACACTCACATAAAATATGTTGTCTTATGGATCTGAGTAAATTAAATACCTGCCCAAACATTTTTTATGCACCTGTGGTTTCCAGTGACCACTGCTTCTTTACTTTTGATTAACTGCATATTAAAATATTCATAACTTAGGTAGTGTCTTAACTGAAAAAGGATAGAAGATTAACCCACCACCTTGGATTGTCTTTGAAATCCATCCATTATGATGAAAATTATTCTTGTTTTTTTATGGTTATGTATTCATTTTTCTCTCACTTCTTGACAATATAGGAAAATGAGGTACTTCATGTAACACCTATTTAAATTTCACTGGGCAAAAAAAGAAATCCAGATCTTACCCCCTTCCCCTCTCTTCAAACTAGAAATTATTGTATTTCAAAAAAAGGTGCTCATAAATATTTGGGATTCTGTCAGGGCTTTTTGTTTGTTTGTTTTACATACAGAATAGCAGGTGTGGCTTGTGTTCAAGATTATCCCTCTCAAAAAAATAAAACAATTTGAAAGAAAATAACAAAACAACAAAAAAAACCTCAAAATTTAAATTGTCTTCCGAGCATATCTGATCACATTTACATTTAGTGTCCAAACAAGCTGATTGGTAACACCAGTGCCAGCACTACAACGTCATACAGCAACTTCATGGTATTCTTTGACAGTTCGTCTCTGTTCCACCAAAAATTACAAAAGGTTCTGCAGAGCTTTCCTTAGCAAGCTGAAGCTTACTAGTCATTTGTGGATGCGCATAAAAGCTGCTTATAGCACAGCTATGGCGTAAGCTATTTTCTAAGCAATAAATGGTTCAAGTCATCTATTTTGTCCTGAAATGCTACCTGTAGTTACAGCATTGCTTATAAATGGTCATAGTAAATTCAGCATCAAAGAGAATATTACAGAAAAAGACAGCAGCAGAAGCATTAGCATTATCTAGTATTTATATATGTTATCAACATAACACAGCAGTAAAAGGTTTAAATGCATATTAATGGGTACCGTGTCTAAAAATTACTAAAGTACCTATTTAGTGTATTGGATATTTTTCTCAAGGAGTGCTTGCTGTGTCTAAACAGCATAATTAGATATGTGACTTAGTACAGTTAATTCCTATTGATTAAATAACTTATTTATGTACCAAAGGAAATGGAAGGATACAAATTGTTTTCTCCCTCCTGATCATGAACCTTTATTTAATGCTGACATGATCATCAGAAAGCCTACCACATGTAATTACTACCCTCAAATGGATCTTGAAAAATGTGAGCCATACAATGGGCCACATATGTATAGCAATGTGGTACCAGATACAGCATGCAGCTTGTAGTCTGAAGTCAGGGATTTTGCTGCTCGGTGACTGTACTTTTGGCCACTCTGTGGATTTTATTTTGAGGTCATTACCCCTCCCCCCGAAAAAAAAAAAAAAAGAAAAAAATAGGAAAAACTTTCCAGATATCTGGTTATTCTCAGAGCCAAGGTACAAGATCTGCCACTGGAAGCTTCTAAATTAAATGCTGTAGTATATGCTTTGCTTCTCTTTTATTACTGCAGAAAGACAATTAAGAATGGCAAGAAACAAATGCCCTAGGCATGCTGTGCTGATATCATCATAAAGTGGTTATTTTGCACAATGAGAATTAACTGTACTATGGATACCCAGAGAAAATGTACAATATCTTATGCTGATATGAAACAAAACAGACATGATATAGCTTTTTTGTACTTAAAACCTGTATGTTCCCTTCCCAAACTTAAGTAAAAAGCAAACCCACCCTTTTCCTCCTTTTACACAGAATAACGTTTAGGTTCCAACCCACCCCTTTCAAATAAAGTGCGCTGTCCATGGCAGACCATAGGAGTAATGCAACAGGAAAAGCCCCTTTTAGTGTACTATTTAAAAAACAAACTGAAGTCGATTCAGCTTTCCTCTGGGTCTTGTGAAAGAGGAGAAGCTTAAGGGAGGGGGGAAACATCCCCTTCAGTGTCACTGCTGTTAATAGACATAGCCTTCGTTGTAGGGGTGGGTGTTGCAGCAGCCACCATCCTGCATGTAGACCATGCTCTCATCAAAGTGGGACAGAGGCACAGTGTCCTCCTCATTGATGTGGCGCTCCATGTCAGTCTTCAGTAAGGGGCGCTGGTTGTCCGGAAAAGCCATGGAGAAAAGCGCTTCAGGGTCGCAAACAAACTTGTAGACGTATCTTTCTCCAGCCACCTTAAGACAACAGAAGGGGAAAAAAAGGTGCAGCATAAGGCCTTGTGTTTTGCGACTCCAAGTTCACCAGTCTTGTGAAGAACTCATCTTTGTTACACAATTAACAGTGTGACAGCAGAACTGGTTAGGAAATGGCCTAGCAAAGACAAGAAGGACCTGCCAAAGCAGACTGTGTGGAATGATCTTGATTTTGCCACACGTGACATCCTGTTGGAAGATGGACTAGCTATCCTACAATAAACATTTGTTTGCGATCATTTCCTATACTTAACCACAAATGGAACTGTTCTTATTGGAAAATGTAAATAAATTGTCACTACGGTGGCAAAATAAAATTACACACTCTGTGTGCGAAGTGGAAAAATGAATCACATTGCACAACAGAGATCTGGATTTCACTTTACACAGATTGATTCATATTTACGTACAAAAGCACTCAAGTTATGGTGGATGCTGATTGCACAGGCACAGCGTAAGCAAATACGTAGGCTAATATGTACTTAGCAATTGCTCATGCAAAGCTGGGACATTTAGATTTGCTTATGGAGGGGCAATTTGTCCAAAGATCCTAAAGTTTTCCCTTAATCAGAAATAGAACCAAATGTCTGTGTTTCAATTTGCTAAAAGCTAAAGAATAATAAAAACAACACCAATGTGTTGTCTTTTTAAAAAACCCAAACAAAAAACAGAAGTCAATACACTGTATTCTAAAGCACCTTATTTTAAAAATTGTCCTTAAAAACGTGAACCATGTTGTATGCTCACAGTTTATTAAAATTATTTAAAAGTAAAGCTCATATTGTCTGCTTCTTGCAAGTCCAGCTACCACGTCACTGAAGTGAGTGAAGGTGGAAAAAGTGTCACGAACTCAACAACTCTATTCTTATGGGTGCAAAATAGTTTGAAGCACCTCCTTAAACTTTCAGTATATTTATTCTGCAAATAGAATTTGATGGAGGCTATATCTGCAGTAGAATTTTTTACATCAACTTTGACAAACCATACGCTGCATTCAGAAATTAGGCTTTTGCATATCCTACTATCACAGCTTAATTTAAAACAAAGGAGGAAAAGCATGTATACAAACTTTGCAGTAAAGAAACCTATTATGAATCTGCAATCCCCATTAGTTTTTAACATACACGAACTGGTCAGATAGATCAGTCCTAGGAAACGGCTCAAACACTGCTATGTCAGAAAAATAAGCACACAAACTAGCCTTCAATTCGTGTGATAAATACATTCTTCTAGCTAATAAAGTAGTAGCTTAAGAAGTAGCAAGCTACCTATTGGAAGTACTTGTAAACTCTCCACATTAAATGGATGTGTGGGTTGGGGCAGCATTTTCTGGTATTGCGAACCCCACCTTTTCAATTTGCTTCACTCTGCTGCTTTTTCTTTTCTCTCTGCTGCGTTTGAACTGTGCTGGCAGCACACTTGCCTATGCAGCTGAGCTGTAACCTGCAACAAGGAACTCCTCTGCTTGAAGCACCAGCCAGCAAACCCAAGCATTTCTGCTGCTTTCCCATCGGACCCAGTTTCCAGGTCACTTTACAAAGATTCAATGTATAGTTGTATGACACACAAAAATGAATAAGGCGCTGCGCTACTGAAGAACCATAAGCCAACACTAGCCCAGACTGTTGTCCAAGTTGACTCCCGGATAGTGAAAAAGGAGTGCACTTCAACAGTCCCATAATCTAAGCAAGAGAACTCATAAGACTTCACAAAACCTACCGGAAAAGCTGCCCAGAGTAACTTGAGCTGACAGCATTGTTTCATTCATGGAATTGGCAAATGGCAGATTTAAACATGTTAATCATCACAGGTCACAAAACTAATGTGAAAAGACATGGAATAAGTACTACAGCACAAGGTGTTCATTATGATCTTTGATCACACCTGCCCATTTCGTAGATAAAGCAGACAGGTCTCTCCTATTGATTTCTAAGTCAATCTACATAGTACTACACAGCAAGATTTAAAAATATACATGTAAATCAGCAAGCTGCAGCAGAAGAATGGATTGAATACTGTCAGCAAGACCAGACTGTAACACAAAAATTACTGTTAAATATTTTTCCTAATTCAGTCTATTAAAAATATTCAATTTCAATTAAAAACAGTATTAGTACAACACTATTGGTAAAAATATTGAAGTATTTGGTATGTTAATAGGTGTAAGTTTTCTCCCCTATCTTACGCTTACTGAAGTACCCAAGCACTGGGCAGCTAATTTAGATCTGCAAATAATTAATCATACTGTACTCTACAATTTGCCTTTCCCAGCTGCCAGGAAGCTCTTTTGGATATTTTTGAATGTTACCTCTTTCCCTATAATCATGACATGCATTGTGAGAACTAAAACCACAGACATTTTTTACACAGAAGAAAGAATATCTTAATGCATATGCTGGACCTCGTAGGTCAGAAAAGCTTAGTGTTTGCCTAAATAGATGAAAAAACTACGTAACCCAGCAAGTACTTCTTATTAACTGACTTATGAATTAACATGCAAGACTGGTGAAATGTAATACAAAATTAGCTACTCACCTTTTGCATGATTCCCTTTTCATAATAATAGCGAAGCGATCGGCTGAGTTTATCATAGTTCATAGCTGGCCTATTTTTCTGAATCCCCCAGCGACGTGCCACCTGCCACAAAAATGGATTAGCATTGATTTGTTAAATGCATTTAACAAGCATATCTTATCATCAGATACTTTATTTGGGGATGCAGGAGGGAGAACCCTGCAGGTGCAACAAATAAGAAAAGATGTTGCCATGACCTGAATTTCCCAGGTAGTACTACGATTCAATTGCAGACACATCACCATAAACTTGAAAAATTTACTTATTTGCAAATGTGGTGGAGGGTTAGGCTTTTTGTCTTTGCTTTTTAATAAAAAAAAACAATGAAAAAATAAAGCCAAAAGACAGACAAAAAATATTTACCAAGTTTCACCAGAAAATTTTCACAAAAGATGAAAACCTATCTTTAGTTTGATACTATGGATAATGGTACTACTCCTGTCTTTTCCTCGCTGTCAAAAAAATGAGTTATATTAAACACACATTAATGCACATGAACACTTAATTCATGAACTAACACAGACTGTACTTGGAATGACAGCAATGTTGAGATTATTAGGAGATTCAAGCAAAAAGACAACTCCCAGTCTTGAACATTACTTCAGCAAAAAAAATGAATTATTTGAGGAGGCAGAGTAATCGTTTGGAAAAACTATATGGTCGTGTGAAGAATGGAACAGAAATTTCATAGTTGCAGTTGTATAATTTCCCTTAAAAATAACAATAAAAAGTGAATTGCAAGTATCTTAGGAAACCATTCCAAAGAGAACTATATGCCTTCTGCTCTGACTTATGATTCCTACTTGCCTTTACACTTCCTGTTTTATTGCTAAAGATAGTTCTGGACAAAGACACCCTTTGTTTAAAGAGCTTAACTTCTTATTCACCACCTGAAATTATAATCAGCTGTTGACGACATTTCAATGACTGTCTGTAAAAATGACTATCATGTCACCAGAGGGAAAAAACAGTCAGAGCTGATGAACTCTCTAAAGCACATTTTATAAAAATGAGAGTTTGAGAGGTGCATGTGCATATAGTTCAGGAAAAAGGACAGAGTAGCCAAGCAGTTTCTCTGCAGACTGCTCTACGAAACTTTCCCATAGGTGTCTGGAACTTTTTGATGCAAGCCATAGGCAACACACATCAATGAGAATTGAAGGGGACTAAACAACAGCAAATGCCATGATTTCAATCTACATATAATCTCTAAAATTTCTTTCGAAAGTACTATTTCTTTTCAGTGGTGCAGCTTTTCAGGTTTATGTACATTATCATGGCTCTGCTAACTTCAGCTATATTTTAGCTGTTTTGAAACACACCTCCAATCATGTCAATTTATTCCAGCTGCAGATTTGACCTAGATGCGCAACCTTCATTCACCTATTCATCTTCGTAACATATGCCCACATCATTCTTTGTCTATTCCTTCCAAGTTTTCTTCTGCATTAATCAGAGTCCTGAATGTCCCCAACGTATCAAGCTTGCAAAATAAATAAATACACATCAAAGATAACTAAACCAAAGTAATGGTTATGAATATTCTTCATTTTTTGTGCGGTATTTTAACACTCCTAAACAGGCAAGCAGGTCCAGAAGGAGTCTTGGTAAGCGACTCTTCCTGTCCCTGAACTGCATAGCATTTACCTCGTCTTGCTCTGTGGAAGGGATTCAGGCTTCTACCCTTCCACCCCACCTTCCTGCTGAAGGTTGCTGTCCCTGCGACAAGGCAGCATAAATAGACCTACACTCCATTCTCAGCCTCCATAGTTCACACACACTTTCTGAATGAACTATGGCACTCCAGGAGCTGATACATATTCATTTTTGTTGTCACCCTTTCTATATGGGAACAAACCTCCAGCAAGGAATAAGATGGAAAGGTCATGTCATTTACATCCTAACCTGCCACAGCAGAACCAACAAGCTCTTTGATTTCCCTTCAATTTACACTTGGCAACCAACAGAAACGTGAAACTTCCTATAGGCTATTCTTATTTTAATTGAGAGATTCATGACATTCACATGAAAACAACTTAGGCTCCTTTGTAATCCCTAAGACTACACAGGAGTGAGGCAGCTTTCAAGTATCTTGCCTCCTCCAGATCTCCGATGCAGTGCTGTTCAAAAACAAAGCAACTTCTACATAGACAGACAAGAAAATGATCTGTTTAACTTAAATTAGAATATCCGGTTCTTCAGGGAATTACACAATAAGGAAACCTGAGGACTTTGTTTTGCTACTTTCCTTTCCTCAGCTAATAAAATCTATAAAGTTTTTGCACCATCTGTTGAAAACCATTTCTCAATAAAACTCTTCAATCTTGAAAAAAATTGGGCAGATTTTAAAGACAAGACAAAATTAAGAGGGTAAAAAATACAGAGACTGAGAATGGGGGAAAAATTAGATACATTATTCACCAAAACCAAAGCCTTTCCAAAGATTTCACTCTGTTCTGGGACAGGTCACAGAACTGTGCAATCCATATAGCCTGCTAAGGTTGCAGACTTGCAAGTTTCAATATCAAATCAACTAAGACTGTTCTGAGGTCAAATCCTCAGGTGCACAATGCCAGGGTCTGCCCTATCACTTGCGTGGGGGATGCTCAGACAAACCAGAGCTAGCACAGGGGTCATTGCAGCAACCCGCTCCTCAACCAGACCATGTCAGGAAGGAAAGGGACATCAGTCCTATCAGGGGACATCCATGCCCAACTACTCTATCATCCCCCTAGAGCTGTTAGCAGACAATGTAACTAAAATGTAAGAAAACTTTCAGATTGCTTATACAGCAGATGGACGGCAAACAGCAGAAATAGCTGGTGGAATGCAGAACCAGCCATACACCCCCAAACATTCCTACTGAGCTCTCACTCAGAGAGCATCCTGACAGAAAATTTGCTGCGGTCTCCTCTATTACCAAACCCTATTCAAGGGACAAAAAAGTAAAGCAGAGTGATACCGCTTTTTGACAACCCTAATTAAATCCTCCACATCAGTTTTACAGTAAAATTCCCATACACCTGATCTTCCAAGTTTCCATGACTGTTTAGAATACAGGATAGGTTATGTAATGTTACCTAGTCCAAAACTTTTTATGTAATAAAACATTCAATTTATTCCTTTTGATCACACAGGAACTAAGTCACTGATCACAGTGAACTAAGTCATGCTTCAGCAAATGTTCATGAACACAAGTAATTGTATATATTCCATGAGTCCTTCATGGTTCAGGAATGCCATGCTTGTGCATGAGTGTTTGCAAGCCTACGATCTAAGTAGGCACTAAACAATCTAATGATACACATAAGCAGGAAGATTCTGAAGAAAACCCTAAAGAGAGGGAAATTCATGCAATTTTGATGCCTAAAAATCTTAACCTTCTCCTTTGCCATCTGTCAGACTTGGGGTACTTCACTCTACAGCTAAAAGCTCCAAGTTCCCACAACTTCAAACTGAAGAATATTTGGTGCTGAAAGACTATTAAGGGAAAAGCTTTTAAAGGATTTTGGAACACAGCTCTATCCATAAAGTGGTTCTGAAAAATCTGGGCCCCACAATTAATTTGAGGTGTTTTGTACCTCTAGTACTTGCAATACTTTTCCTATTTTGTGAGACTAGAAGTCTTGCTTAACCACACCTGTCACCCTTCTAAAGTGCTACTGAAGCAAAATACTAAAGAAAAATAAGGCGTAAGTCCAAAGGAGCACAATTCAATTTGCAGGATGGGCCAGTGGATGTGAGAGCATGCTGTATGCCTAACCCACCTCCTCTGGCTCAATCAACTTGAATTCCATGCCTCGACCAGTCCATGCTATGAAGTGAGAGTTTGATGGGTCATCAAGAAGAGCTACCAAGAACTGCCACAGCTGAAGCGAGCCTCGCCGTTGGTACGTTGGTCCTTCACGGTACATGCCCGGCTCCTGTTTGACATCACCTGCACAGAACAACAATAACAGGTAAGCACTGCACAAAAAGCATCATCACTCGCTTTGTCCGATAAACCGGCAAAGCAGTCATTAGGATTAATAAAACAGAGGGAAGAAACAGCCCACAAATGCAATATTACCGTTTGCTGGTGACTTACAATAACATATGAATATACTCAAAAGAAGATAAATTCATTCATGATTTATGGAAGTCTCACTAAGCCTCTTCCCATGTACTTCTGATACATGCAAATCTCACTTGTAAACCACTTTTTAATATCCTTTGCCTGAAAGAGCATAAACTACTTTTGAAGCAACTCTGATATGTGAAGAACTGTGTTTGTGTACTATACTCTGCACAGGCTCCAGTTCTGGTAATGTAATGTATGCTTCATAAAGCTGCAAAACCCTACTGAGTGGAACTTCTGGTGCATGCAAATGCTTCTAAGGAAAATGTGACAAAGTATTTGACTTGGACTTATACAGCATGTGCTTTATGTACAGTTATGTAAATCCTGCCGATATGTGAGTTCCTCTGTGGCATACTGAACTTGCATATAAGCACATATTACTTTTCCTCGTATGTACATATTAAATTAGTATTCCCCTGAAAAGCAGTAAGTTAATTTTTCTAAAATGTTAAGTCTAGAGGAACCTTTTAAAAAAACAACAATAACATTGTACTAGCTGTTCCACTAAGTGCCAATGACAAAAACATCCTGCTACATCCCTACTGTCTTTGTTTTTTATCATATTCATATTTTGGTTTTAAGTCATATTCATACTAAACCACTCAGGCAAACAACAACAGCTGAAAGGTTTGATATTGAAGCAGACTATTTTTTCTCCACACAATGACTGCAATCCTTGATACACTGGCAAAACTCTTAATTTCAACTACAAGAACAGAAATACCCTCCAATAAACAGTGTGAACCATTTATTAAGGAAAGACAGGAATATACATTGAACCACAACATTAGGATGCTCTGACGGCCATTACAGAATGGCTCCATGGAGAGAAAGTTAGAATAATAATATTAAAAATGGAGCACTTCCTTTTGTAATAAGGAAAGAAAACTGAGTCAATAGCTGTGGAAAACAAATAAATCAACACAAGGCTTTTTGGTTTATCTGAGGTTCAGGTTCCAGTCCTGAAAGGCCTTCTTTTTCAAGGACAGGTTTTTTTCTTTTAATGATAGCTCAGCAATGCACAAATAGCAAGTGCAGTATTACAGAGGATCAGATTCTTTGCCTGTGCTGATCTTTGATTTCAAACAAAGCAGCTGAGAATCTACTTCTGAAACATCAAGATTAGTCCTGAGCTCATCCAACTTTTGCTTTACTGGCCAGAATATGATGACACATCTGCTATTTTTTTCCTCAAAAGTCATCACACTGTAAGTATAAACACACATATTTGCATCATGACATCAATCTTCCAGAGAGTACAAGGTGTTCTCTCACTGAACAGTCACATAAGCTAGCAGCAGCCTGCTTGCTTTGCAAGCACACATATATTTCCCAACATTTATTTCTTTTACCTTACTTGTATTTCTTTTTCATTTTCATTCCCCTCCCTGTACAAAACCCAAATAAACCAAAAGAATTTTCAAGGAAGATATAGATAAATGCTACTCCTGAAGAGTTTTAACTTCTCATAGTACAGGGTCTGGTCCCCATTCCCATAAATGTAAATACGAATTTGCCACTAGCATTTCTGGGGACAAAAAAAGCCCCTGACTCAATGTGCTTTAAAAAAAAGAAAACGCCAAAAAACGCCAAACCCAAGCTCATATTACAAAGCCAGGGTATAAAGTAGACTTTCAATAAATCATCCTTTCAGTGAATGTGTTGATGCAGTGACAATGCGATACTGGCTTAAGCAATTTTCATTTAGGTTTAATATTGTTTAAAATTATTTATTTCTTACTAACCCCAAAATACATGTGATACTCTGTTTGAAGAATGTGCAATTATTTGGGTTACTTTCATTTCAGAGTCTCCAAGTCTTCAGCAAACACAACAAATGCTGCTAGACATGCAATAATTTTGTAATCCATAAGTGATTCTCAGGAGAAAACAAACAAAATAAAGCGGGAGAAAAATGCCAATTCTCCAGCTCTACTTTTAGCTATGGTCGGAGAGCTGTTCTCAAGTTTATCAGGAAGTATCTGATGTTTCCTGCTGAAATAAATAAAGCACTAATAAAAGAAAAAAATACACTAACACAAAAGCTATACTAGCAACGCTACAGTAACATACGTACACCAACATAAAGCCACTCTAGCAAATTTAAATAACTGGTTTCCAAATTACTTCCCAAAGTTGCAGACTAACAGCATAACTGGCAAGAAATACAGTGTCCATCTACTTTGCTTAAAATGAAACAAATCTGAAATCAACTGAGTTACTCCAGGAAACTGATTTTACATCAGAGCAACTGAAGATCATTTGGACCAATTCATTTTAATTGATGTCAGAATTACTCTTAAAAAAAAAATCTGTTTTAATTGGCAGTGTTGTGAAAAGAGCATTGACTTCTTATCAATCCCACTGAAAAATAAACCACAAGTGCATTTAACCTAGTGCAAATACATTGACACAAACCCAAAAATGCCCTATACACTCACTCCCCACTATTCATCCCTTCACCGACAGCTAGACAAGAGGCTTAATCCTCAATTAAACCAAACTTGCTGCTTTCTCTGCTGCTTTGTAAATTATAAGAACAGTTTTCATTAAATCTCAAACAACGAGTGCTGTGTGATCATCAGTGGAATGGAAATCCTGCTATTACTTTTTTAATAGTACAGGAACTGAGCTCCTCTGCCACAACTCTGGATACAGCATCTTTTGCAGGCAAAAGTCGAATGACAATCCTATTGAAGAGGAGACTTTGGTTTCAAGAGACAAAGGTCAGCTTTGGTTGGGCACACCGCAAACGGTGTGTTAAGGAATCCTAAATTGGAATGTTACTGGGCTTTTTTGATCAGCAACAGAGAAAAGTCCCCCATCTCTTTCGTTTTCATCTCCCTACAGAAGAAAAAGAGAGATGTGTCATACATACCGTCAAACTTCTCTGGAACAACGCAAGTGTCATCATAAAACTGCCTAGGTCCCTTTTCATACATACAGCCTGTAAGTTAAAAAGAGAGAGGTGTTTATATAAAAGATGCATGGAGAAAGAAGAGATCACGCCAAAAGGAACACTAAATCGTACAGGAATCAGATTAATATCCCACATCCTTTACACACTGCCCAATCACAGTATTTTGGCCTCAGTACAGGGGTGTTTAATTCATGTGTGTATTCCCAAAAGACTGTTAATCTCTACCTGCAAAAATGAAAAAGCACACATTTTTCTCTATGATTTGTTCTAAAATGTTTGTCTTGTTTCCTGTTTGAACTAGCATGGCCTTGACTTTTAACCATTAGTTCCTGCGGGTCTTCTCCCTGCGAGACTAAAGAAGTATTACTTGGCATTTCCTCCTAGGACTCACAGAAGTCACCACCACACACTGCCCTCGATGTTTCTTCCAAATAGGATAATTTTGTAAAACTTTTTTTTCATTAAAAGACACTCTCTGTAACCCAGCAGTCTTTCTAGCACACTCTTTTGTACACACTCCTACTATTCCATATTATGTTAATGTTTTCCTTAACCAGAACTGTGCTGCATACCAGTATTGGCCTCACCAGTGTTATTTAGTGAGACAAAACATCTCCTCCTCTCCTGCCACCCTCTGGCCCTCCTTTTGACTGTGTAAGTATTACAGAAGGTTTTTTTGTCATAAGGTTGCAATGTTTAGGTGGGCTGGTGAAGCTGAGGTGGGGGAGGCCCATCTCAAAATAATTTTTTCTAATATACTGTTTCCCGGCTCCACAGGTCTGATCAACCATTTCATATTAAAAAACCATTTTGTTTAGTGTGCCCAGATTACCAAACAATTCAAAATGCTTTGTGTGACTGCCCTGTCCTGCCCGTTATTTACCATTCTATCTTTGTGCCATAAAGTTATCTATTAACTTTGTTCCATATCTTTACTGAAAATGTTGAGTAGCAACACTCCTGATATCAATTCCTACAGAACTATAATAGAAACAATCCATTCAGAGGTGATTGCTCAGTGACAGCCACTTTTAGATCTGTCAGTTGGCCAGGTCTTAATGTATTTAATGTGTACTTTATTGATACTGCTTTGTGCTAACTTCTTAATCAGAATGAAATGCAGAGGCAAATTGAATGCCATAGAAAATCTAACTATATGATACAAGTATCTTTATCAACCAAACTTTTAATCTCAGCAAAGAATAGAATCAGATTTGACATGACCTTTGTTCCATAAAATCGTGTTGACTGATTTCCAAATACAGAAAACAAATATTTAGCAAATATCAATGATTTTCTATGTCATTCATAACAACTTTGCCACCACAACCTCTTACGAGTGCATAACATGGCTAAGATTGGTTTTCCCCTATCTGTGCAATGATTAAAGCTCAAAACATGTTGCCATTAGCCCTGCAGTGTGTGGATTTTTCCCTGATGTCTTTCAACTCCCTTATCAAGCTTCTATATTTCACATAATTTCAAATACCAAGACTGTTAGAAAATTCCATCTCCTGTTTCACATTTCTTATTTGACAATACCTTCTATTTCTTTTTTTCTGCCTTTTTTTCCACCCCAGAAGCAGCTGGGCTTTTAGCCAGATGTGTTATCTTTCTAGTTGTGTCTTCTCACTAGTGAATGAAGTCTTACTAGAAGACTCTGAGTCACACATCTATCTAGATTCTCCTCAATCTTAAAACCAGATTCCTCAAGTTTGTGAAATTTGCCTCTTGGAAGAAAACCAAATAAACCCTAAACAAACAAGCAAAAAATAATATGTTGACAAGACAGATACACAGAAACAGGAGCGTGGAGGTTATAACTCCTCTTTCAGTGGTCTTACTTCTGTTGGCCTTCTTATTTTTAATATATATAAAGTGCTTGTACTCAGAATTATTAATTTTGACAATTACCTAAGCTCTGCCCTACTGAAATCACTGGGAGGTTTGGTACTAATCTCAATTTTGAGCCTAAGATGCAACAAAATGTTGCAAAAATAATAACAAAAGAAAAAGCAAAAAACTTTCACTGAATTTAAAGTATAAAATGGATTACTTAAGACAGTTAAACTGAGCCTGTCACACCACTAGCCTGGAAAATATCACTTGAGCAGAATGGGTGAAATGGAAATTTTTAAGCGACTCTTCCTTTCAACTGCAAGAGGCCTTAAAAAGCAGAGTAAGTTCATAATATAATTGCTTCGGTCCTGATCAACCCGTGGCACTAAAAGAAACTACAAAAAATTCAGTACATCAGAAACTCAAGACTGGAAAGGGAACGAAAGATGATGTGAGTCTTCCCAGAAGCAGAATTAAACCAGTGAACCCTAAATCCCCAGGCTTTTTAATTTTTTACATTTCTCTCATACAAAAGCGATACATAATAGAAAACTTAACTTCTGTTCTGTTTGGGTGAGCCAGGAAGCCTTCTTGCCTCATGTAAATGGAATGGCAGCTAGGCACTTCTGAAAGGAGAAGACGACAATGCAAGTCAAAAGACTGTCTGGAATTAAAAGTGTGCAGGTTATCAATGAGACAGGCTGCAGGCAGAAGAGCAACAAAAAAGGATGCAAGTTACAGCGAGAAGGAACCTGTCAACAAACAGCCAGCATTTCAGAACTGCACACACAACACATGGTGAAAGAGAAAATTATGATGTGAGTATCCTAGATTCTATCTAACATGGGCACTTGAACTCAAACCCTTTTGTAATAAACTTTGCTAAAAGCCGACTCCCATGGCAATTTCCCTTCAGACCATTCGCAGACCAAAAAATCCACACCACAGACCACGAATATTTTAAACCCTCTGCTTGTATATCTATCTTTGTGCCTAATTCAACTCAACATTTTTAATCAACTACACTGAAAAGCCTGCCAATCACACTGGAGACTTATAAACCCTACATTAATTCAAGGCATGTCCAAGTGAATTTGGAGTAAGATATTGCTTTTCAGACTTCGGTTAAGGATTTGAAGGGTTAATGAAATTTTCTGTGATTGATAAGAATTTTATCTATGAATTTAGATGTATCTATGTCACTCTCCACTGGCACATTCTTAAACAAAAATGACACCTTGCCCCCAAAAATTACTGTGCATATTCTAAGTAATACTGATATTTATTTGCTATTCTCCACCTCTACTCAAATCCGCAAGAAGAATGAGAAAAATAAAACAGAAGTAATGTAAACAGTGTTCTGTAAATGTCTTTCTTCCCCATGTCTTGCACTGTCCCCAAGTAGCCACATCCTGTGCACAGGGACTTGCAAACAGAAATACACCATAAATGTCTGCCCTTCTAGACCAAGTTTAACCCACTTCTTGCATATCAAAAGTCTTGCTTAACAAAGTCTATTTGATCCTGTAATAAACTCCTACCCTAAGCTCTGCAATCTGTTACCAGTAACTTGTAACTCTTTAAGAGATGCAAACAGAGGTCGAAAGAGCAGACATTATTTTTCCAATGCTGCCTACAAACTCTTTCAGACTGTGATTCCAAATTTCACTGTTCACTGACTAGTGATGAGTATCAAAGATTTGGTAGGATAAGAAAATGAGGTTTTACACTGACTTCACAAAACAAGTGAAACACAGGGCAGTAATAATAAGTTTTCTGTAACAGCCCACGGTCTCTCTTGCACATCTGTGCCGAACTCCTCATTACCTCCTCTCTCGATGAAACACTCAGTGCCTGCCTCCTCAGGCTTTGACAATCTCCACTGTCTCAGGAAGCTATTCTGAGCAACCACAAGAATCAGTGACTCAGTGACCACCCGAGTCAAGTACAGCTCTACAGACTAGAAGTCAAGGCTACAAGCAGTGGTTCACCTGCAAGAAATCATTCATGTTTCCAAGAAGATTGAATTTTAAGGAGAATGGAAAAATCTACGTAAAAAAGAGGAAGTTGTAGAACTGAAACAGATGCTATTTTCTATTTTAGGTAAAAATTCTCTAGTATTGGCAGCAAAGCTCTTTTTGACTCATGAACTCCACTCTTGCAAAGCGATACAGCAGAGTATACAGAATAAAGAATTATGCACACATTCAAGAAGTTGTCTTCTTAGCCAATTCAGGGTTTCATCCCCCAAGCTCCTAAGTCAAGTATAATTAACATCTGGAGTCTCTTTAAGGCAAGCATTGTTTGTACCAACATTACTTAATCTTCTGGTTAGCTTGTGCTTAAACAGCCCACAGAGGACCAAAAAATACAGCAAGGAAGAGTTTATTTCTCGTAAAGTAACTAGAGTCTTGTTATCCTAAAGTGCTATCAGTTAATTTATGACTATCAGAGTGGGTCAGACTCTAATCAAATTGTAGAAACATTTCCAAAGTGATTATTCAATCAAATGACTAACATGGTTAATTAGGAGCCATAAACATTGCTCTGAAGTTCATCAAAGTAATGACTTGCCCAGAAAAATTACTGCTAATTAAATTGCCTGCTGCTTTCATTTCTACCTTATCTAATAAAAAGTCCAACCAATGAAATTTAGTATTGCAGTTTTAAATTGTACTAAATGCTTGACTAAGACCCAGAAGTATTTTTACAGGCTAAGCGGAGCTACTTCAAAAGAAAACATTTTAGTGCAGAAATTACAGAGCAATTATATGTTTTCTTCTTCTTAAACCATTGTTTCAAGACAACAAATAAGACAGAAGCAGACATAAAGTACTCCCAGGGCAAGATCCAAGTGTTTGAGGCGACTGATTTATGATCTGTTATCATTTTTTAGTGTTTGAAGAAAAATGTGCCTGGATTTAGGACAAACAATGAGCTCATTTTAGACTGTTAATGAAATGATTCCTATTGTAAGGTTACATCAGCTCAAGGATGCCTTTTAAAAATGCCCCAAAACTAACTAAAAATATGGAAATGTAAAAAAATTACTTATCTGTTACTATTAATTTGGAGTACTTAGAGGTCGTTCTTCAGTGCTCCTCTTATTAACAGAAATGTAGCAGTCATCTTAAAACAATGAATATACCATGAAACCATTTTTTCCCCAACACCTTCTGTTTTAACATTACATGTAATTTAGACACTGCAGAAATGCCTTCTCATCTGGGACTCTCACAGAGAAAAATACTGGAAATAAGCTCTGCTGTGCCTTTATCAAAATATATCCAAGCAGAAAAAGCCCTAACAGACTTTGTCAGGACAAGAAAAATCTGCTACTGAATTTAGCAGTCAAAGGTTCTAAGTTTCATTATCAAGTAAGACAATTGAATGGTCCCTTGCTAAGGTAGTATTTCATATTAATTATCATGTCAGAATGACAATAGAATAGGAAACAAAAAGAGAGAAGAGAGAAAGGGCTAGGTTTTCTCAGCCCTGTATAACTCAAAGCAGGTAAGGAATCCTTAAATTGTCTTTTCTGATTGTCTTTCGGAGATAAGGACCAGACTTCAGACCCACAATCTCACCCAGCACAGAAAAAAAACCAAAATTTCAGCCTGTGTCTTAATCAGGCTAGACACAGGCAACACGGAGCTTTTGCAGCAAAGGGATGAAGTGACAACCGTCTTCCACAGGGTGAAATGACTGTCTTCTGAATGAAACAGAGCAAAGCAGGAACAGAAACCTGAACCAGGATTTATTCTTCAGCCGTTCCTGTTTGTGACCTTACACAGCCTTCCTAACTGAAGGACAGGTTGTTATGTAACACTCCAACTCCGAATTACTTTTTAATTCACTTTATCAACATTACCTGAAGATCTGGAGGCCCAGGGCACTACCCATGTGCACGTGACAAAGCACAGTGTGACAACAGAGGTACTGCACTACATACGTGCATGCGCAGAGGGAGAGATGTGGAGAGGAGGCTTAGAAGGCATCTGAAACAGGGCGAGTAAGAAGTTAACTACCTGCCTGGTCTCACCCTCTGTGTGGCAGCTCTGGTGAACACTACAGTGCACTGATGAGCAGCTGCCTTATTCAGGGAGCTTGTTAACAAGTCACTCAATTTCATCAAACATGCCTACTTCCCTACAGGCTTAAAACAAGGTGATGACACTAAAACTGGAACCTTCTTACTGTTTTCCTACCTACTTTTCCTATTTACATTTTATACCAGGTAAATAACATTCAAAAGTGGTTTCCAAAAGAAACTTCTCAAAGGAGCTGTTTCCCAAAACTCTAAAGTGACTCCACTGTCAGTCCCACAATTTAACTTACACTCTGTCCTCCTTAATTCTTCTTTTGGTCTGAAAAATAATTATGTGAGTTTTGGCTCCTCTTTCAGCAACTCAGAGTTTGTATACCTATAGACTTACATGTGTCCCTTGTGTTCCCACAGACAAGAAATGCAGCACATACAAATTCTTTCCCTTTGTGCTGTTAGGTACAGAAGGGCACACACAAGCCCCTCAGGCAGCTGGGACAAGCCTGGCTCCCAGGTGTCACTCACACATGTCAACCTGACCCTGTGCTACGCACTGTGAACACACCAGTCATCCCTTTGGTGCCTTAAAGAGCTTCACAAAGTGCTTACTTGAGCAATACAAACAACCTGGTGTTTGATGCAGTGGGACAGATTTTACCAAGTGCAGAAAAAAAAGTAGCCTTTTAAAAATAAAATGTTCAAGCTAGAACACATCATACTTTTGGCATCAAACTTAAAACATCACAATCACACTGCAAATAACTTTTCTGTTCGTGGATTTTTAAGAGCACTGACAAACTGTTTACAAAGGAGTGCTTCATCCACCACTGAAACACATTTAGCCTTCTGGTGGAAAGCAGCTGTTTCCCACTGAGAAGCTCTGACCAGCTCAAGGGTGAAGAGTAATACTGAAATCACCGGAAAAGAGGACCTTTTTAGGCAAGAAAGGCAATTCTTCAAACTAGAGTGCAACAAGTGGTTAAGGCAGCACCAGGCATCACTAAGATAAATGCATGATCTGTGTTTTGCAGGGAGAAGTACCAAATGATCATTTTGGATCATGAAACCTAGAATTTTTACACCTGCAGACCACATTTAGATTAAAACTCTTACAAAGTCTCTCCAAAATGAGGCGTTCAGGTAGAAATACTGGACCTAATTACAATGTCCTTATACAGGAATTGCTTAAGCATCTTTCACCACTCAAATGCTGGTGGATCAAGTTTTAGTTCAATTAAAACCACTATCCCCTCAGAAGCTATGTAATGACAATGAGCCCTACGAATTGGTAAAGTCCTGGCAATACAAAAGTCTGCAATATCTTTTCAGTAGCAGGTTCAGCATGAAAAATGTAGGTACACTGAAGTTATAGGGGTGAAAATGGACAACATCTACTCTAAAAATCAATCTAAAAGTTAAGCAATCTTTTCCCAAATCATGATGCAACTTAAAAACATTGAAGATGGAAGGTTGTATTAATCATTTTCTCTGTCACCAGCCCTTGCACCAGCAATTAGGGAAAAAAAAAAAATCTACAAGTATGTGTATTCTTAGATATACACAAACACTTCCTTCGAAAAAATAGCTAACTAAAATTTGTTAAGTTTAATTTCTTACACCTCACTTGACAAAAACCTACCAGCGAATTAGATTTGTCTAAGTGGAATTATTACAAACATACAGAAAAAACCCCCTAAGCAAACAGCTTCCTTTCCACAACTTTGATTTTTAGATCTATGACAACATCTAATGCATTTTGTGAGACCAGATGTCAACAGCCTGTCTAGGCGATGTGTAACTTTTTATACAGCAGAACGGGAAAACAAAGGCTCATACATTCAGCTCTGAATCGAAATTCCACATGGAGCTGATCTTTTGAGCATACTTTAAAATCATGTATTTGCTTTTATTAACCCCAGTAACTGTAAAATATATCTTAAACATCACTCCCCTTTGAATTCAACAAAAGAGCAATATTTTCTTTCTCCCTCGCTCCTTTTGTTGGTAATCTTACTGCAAAAATGTCTGTGTTGCTTTTTCTCCCCCACCCCATCCCCTGCCTGTAAAATCGAAGTTGGACAAACACTGCACGGCTGAAGTGACATATTTGAATGGAATTCAGACCAACCAGTTCCTGTTTATGTTTCTGATTTGAGAATGTAGCCTTCTCATTCACTATACATTAGAAACACACCAAGGCCATAAATGGTGTCAGGTTGCAGGCAGGCAGGGCCAAGCAGCATTAATCATTACTTTAAGGCAACTGGCAAAGGCAGCAGCTGAGGGAACACTACACCCTTCAGCTTCGCATAAATGGACATTCCAGGGTTTGGCGTGTGTGGGTTGGCTTTTTTTTTTTTTTTCCCTTCAGCATCCATTTTATGAATGAAACTTCAGGCTGCACAGAGTCCATTCATATAAAAGCTATGCTCACAGGGCTCAGTCTCTTGGGATCAATCGGTCTTGGGCAAGGCTGATGTGATTGGTTTAAGGCAGGCTTCAGCCTTCCATTACTGATTTAAAATGCAGCCTGTGTCCATTTGACCTGCGTTAATGCACAAAGAGTAAATCCAGACTGCGCTCTCAATCCTCAAATCAAATCATTAGCCAGTGCCACTTACTGTAACTGTAGATTTACAGGATATTTATCCATTTCTTTGAAAAACAGGGACTGCAGGACAATTTTTCAGATCATATTGTCTGCTTTGAAAGCAAAAATACATGTATGGTCTCCTGGCTATATACTCCCATTAACTTGGTAGTCAGGTTTTCCTTTGTCCATGAAAACAATATTACAAAATGAATTCTATTCTAACTACAGATTTATTTCTGACAGAATTAGTGAATAGAGGAAATCAGCTGGATTGGAAGCAAGTAAAAAGTTAAAATTCTGCCTTTCATAGCAATCTTCTGAAGTCCAGGTTTTCCAGCTTTCCCCCTCAGATGGTTTTATTGTCTATGATCATACCATCCAGCAGCAGATTTGTTTGTTTTAAGAGCAAGTACAAAGTGAAGTGCAACTTAACCACTGCTCAAAATCCATACTCATTCACTGAAGCAGCCCAGCAAAGACAAGCTCCTGAAACACAAGGCTGATATGTTTTAAACCACAGGGAAAACTGCAAATCCAAAAATAAGAAGGGAAGAGTACTTAAACTGAAGAGCAAAATCCCATCCCTTCTCCCCTCCTGCCTTTATGCCATCCAGATTTTCATTCAGAATAATTGTACCTCTGTGTAAAAGAATTTTTTTAAGGCCATAAGGAGATGCAGTTTTGTGACGTGTATACTGAAGCACCATATCCAGGAAAAGGATGGAGTAAGTTCTGTTTTACAGAGCTTTTAAAAAACTGTGTTCAAAAATACTGCAAATTTTTGCAGTCTGACACAACAACAAAAAGGAAAGGAAACCTAGAGAGAATTTGAGGAAAAGATTATGCAGCTGGAGGATTTATAAGCAAGATCCAAGATCTCAACGAGCCACATTGACAGAGCATCCATACACACCATCTACAGAGATTTAGAGGTGGTACGTTAATACCAAGAAATTGTTTACAGAGAGGTGTAGCTACGAGCAAGGGAATGGAACTGACCAAAGAGAAAATTGAAGCCTATGATCAAGAAATATTTCCTCACTGTGAAGCGTATTTGTCTGTGATATAAACTCCTAGTGGAAAAATTGTAGTAATAATACTTAGCACTCACACAACGCTTTATGTTTTCAGAGCACTGTACAAAAATTAACCAGAACAATCAAAGACAGTAGTAGAAGCACCATGAGTTTAAATGCTGCACTGGTCAATGCACTAGAGAATATCCTGGAAAAAGCCAACCTGCACTGACTCTGACTGACAGCCAAGATTTCCTTTTTCCCTTCATATGAACACCTCCAAATGTCTAAACTTTGCCTTCAAAAGTACAGTAGAATACCCAACTGTCATTTAAAAAAGAAATGGAAAAAAAAAGCAGTCTGCAGAAAAATATACTCTGAAGAAATAATTATTTTTTCCCCTTGAAATTTCGATTCAACACTTTCCCTTATGCTATTCTCCAAACTCCCAAATTTAAGAATATTTCAGCTGATGCCTAGGAAAGAATGTGCTACCAGGAACCTTTTCCCACATAAATATGCATTGACTTGCTTTCAAAAAACATCACATCACGTATCTGGAAGGACTTGTGCATTTTATTCCCTTCCCGGTCATTAGAATGCTAACAAAGCTCTATATAAGAGCAAACTTAGGAGGTTAATAAGTGTCATAATTAAAAACTTCCTGCACAAACCTGATACAACTCCTTTGATGCAAATGAACTATGATACAGACTTTTGCTTTGGCACTGTTGTCTTGAGTGCACAGGTCAAAACTGTTTGGGGAAGGGAGAGCCATGCTGTAAACAGCTTTGCAGGTGGAGCCCCTGCTTCATTTGTTCCAGGGGTTGGAAGTTGTGTACTTAATGAGGCAGAAGTTCTCAAGAAAAGAAAAGATAACACAGCTAAATCGTCAATTTTAGGCCCCAACAAAGCCCATTCAACATCCATCGAAGTTTTCCAAAGTAGCCACATTGTTTCTGCCAGATTTTTGGTATTATGCACTTCTTACTTTTATAGTGCTTACACTGAGATCCTAATCTGATGTTCCCATACTTCTTCCCTAGCAGCTATGCTTTGAACACATGTAGTACATAATGTTCTTTAAAAACTATCCAGGTCTAAATGCATACCCGAAATAAACAGGTATATGTATCTGATGTGTCTGCCTACGCTCGTCTCTCTTAACTGAGGGGCAGTTTCCCATCCATCCTCACATGCCGACACAAGGTATTTATTGCTTGTGAGGCTTAAAGAATAAAGGGATGAGCTATTCAGAAAGCAAGACATGGAGGCTAATAATTTAGTCTGTAGAGTTCATTCTTTAAGTGATGTGACTAGTATCTTGGATGAAAATTTTGTGACAGAGAGAGAATCCAGATTTTCTAAGGTCCTTTTAAGTTTATTAATCATGAGGCTACTGTGAAATGAAACTGTGAGAACAGCTCTGCTAATGCCTCTAACCTGCTCTGGAAATACTGAATCTATCCAGATTTCGACAGAGAAATTCCTGGCTATCAGTAAGAAGCATATGCAAGCCATAATTCCTCCTCTACTCATCTCTAGCACCACTGTAGGACAAATTTCAGTTTCCAAAGACATGGTCACAAAAATTTCCCAACCACAATAACTATTTCAAGTGGGCAAAACAAAGTATGAGATGTAAACTTAATAATTTGTCATTTTAAAACTTTAGTATTAATTGATACACACATAGCTAGAGTCATATCTTAGTATGTTTGCCAACACACTACGCTCTGTAGGAAGGATCAAGCCTGTGAAGACCCTGCTTAAAAATAAAGCCCAGAATAGACAAAGTATATAAAATTTGGCCTTTTTGTTTAAGTACCTGAATACGTTACCAAATTCTAGAAGTGCTAACTGTACAGGAATGCCCACTATTAGGCCTTGTAAAGAAAGATCTTGGGAAGCTTTTTGGAGTATATTCATTAATGACACAATCTCAAAGTCCTATACGTTCTTGGCTGCAACTTTAATTACAAAGTTGCTAAATACACTACCAAGTACTAAATATATCCGACTGTCAGCCATGAAAAAAACCCCAAACAACTGTGGCAGAAAATGTCTGATTGAACATATATGATGCACTGTGACTTCTAGAAGTGTGGATGGATAAGGAAGAGACTCTGTTGACATTTTTCTTTATCCATTATCTCAAACATTCAGCAGTAGAAATTACATACCTGCAATTACAATTACAACTAATTGATCTGCCATTTCCCATGTCATAATTAATGTCATGTTTTAATAGAGTTTTTATTCACCAGCTTCCCTTAAAGTATAAAAGAATAGTGCACAAAAGCAACAAACTTTTATGAGGCTCTTTCAAAAACATCCCAAAAGGAACATCTCAGTGCATTACAATGAATTTTTTAAATATGTTTCTATATTTTTATCTGAGTTGCAATAAAATATCATGCAAAAAAAAGACTTTTCACCGAGGCATTCCTCCTTCCCTGAACATCCATAGGTGAAAAATGAAATCAATGATTCAGTGTCAAATACATTATGTTTCCTAAGGGGTTATTTAATGTACTCTTAGCAAGGATGGAAAATGATGGTTTCTAGAGAACAGATGGTAACAAGACAAAATATCAACAGACCACAGTTGTTGACTGCAATTTATGGAGTGTACAGATGTGTCAACTTAAATGCAGTGATTCTGAGGCCAATAAAAGTACTTCCTGATACCAACAGATTAATTTTTCATGACCACTTGTTACACAGCTATTACATTTTTAAAAACTAATCATTCATCTATAGAAGAAACAACAATTTTGCTTGAACATCATTACTATAAAGTGGAATGTTGTTCTTGCTGGCACAAAAAAATCAGGCATGACAGGACTGGATAAAAGTTTGTACATCTTCCTTTCAGAATTAAATTTACTAATTTTTTTCCATAAAGAATATTCCAAAGAAAGACAAATGCTATCAGCTAACCCAGATTTAAAGTAACAGTGTGCAATAAGAAGATCCCACTTCCAATCCAAATATGAAGCATGTTTAAAGGCCCTTTTTTTGCCTTTAATTTAGCAGAGCGAGTAACAATGCTCATGAAGGTTGCAAGGGACTTGCAGTGCCTGAAACTCCAGTCCCCCATTTATTATCCTCTGCCACATTAACTAGGCAGTCTCTCCCATGCTGCTCTGTACGATTAGAGATACACAACTGCCAAAGCCACATATCTCAGAACCTTCATTAATTAACGGGTTGAGTTCTAGATCTCCTTTTCATCCTGTCTTATATTTAAACTTGGAGAAGTATTTTAGCCCTGGTCCCTTCCCTGTATTAGCCTAATTCAAATTTACCAAAGACTGGTTCTTTGCTTGTCAAAAATAAAAGCAAAAAGTATCTCTACTTTCCAAATTCCCCTGTTCTAACATCAAGATCAACTCTATAACAAGCACTTTACATTAATGATAACACAAAGTACCCCACTAAATAATGTTAAATTAATTACAGAAAGAACAACAAAAAAAATTATACACTGTATCAAATCGCAATTTAGTTTCTCATGAGCTAAAATTTCAAAGGAGACTTCAACTCAGGTGCCATGTAGCCTTTGGGAAATTAAGTGCAAAAGTATCTTGCCAGAGGCTGAATCAGCAGGAGAGCCCTGGGTGTACAGCAGCACCCAAAACAAGAAGGAGTCAGACTAAAGTCAGACAGGGACATCCATTCCCACTGCACAACTCAGCATGTACGTGTACGAAAGTAACCTATCCTCCCTCCAGAAACATGGCTGGGACACACTGAAATCCCTCCTTTTCAACAGTGTGGTATACATGAAGCGGGACAGAGGCAGATACTGAAGAGGAGCAGCAGAAATCACTCACACTAAAACTGAAAAACATGTTTTGATTGCGTTGTCTTGGCTCCATACCAATTAACTGTTTACCCCACCTAGCCCACTTCCTTGTGTTTTAATTTCTCCATACTAGTTTTGTAGTTTCCTTCTTTCCAGCTTTCTTCTCGTTGTTACTTGGTACTCATTACTAAACTCATTTTTTGCGTCCCTAATTCTCTCTCTTTTCCCAAGCATAATATAAATATTACGTTTAAATCGTGTCAAACATTTACAGTGTTATTCCCTTGATTTATTTTTCTATCCTTTTGATTGCTTATCTTTTCTATTTTGATCAGAAGCTATTGAGAGCAGGCTCTGCCACCACCTTCCTCTGTTTTGTACTGTCTGTAGAGCAATAAGGCTCCATTCCTGTTGCCCTATAAGCACAACCATAATAAACATTATTAATAGCAACAGTGTATTCTCTACATCAGCAACCTGGCATCACAGATTATGTACCTCCACAAAACACAGCAGTATGCACAAACTGAGAAGCTGACACCAATTTGGCCGATTCTTCTCCCTCATTGGTTTTATAGCTGTATAAACCCCACCTCAGTGGAGTTACTCCTGATTTAAAGTAAAGCAAGCAAGAGGAGAAAGAGTCCTCTATTTCTGGCAGACAAATGAAAGAGCTCGTAAAATGCAGCACACAAATTCAGAGGTCAGAGACAAGATAGTACAGAACAAGTTCCCTCTTAAGAAAGCTCAGTTTTGTACCCTTGACTTCCTTCTCCACCTTCTTTAACCTGTGCACTTTCTGGACATAGAGTTCTAGAAAATGAAATCCTTTAGAGAGCAAGCAATGGTGGCACAAGTCACATGGTACTACGTAGCAATCTTACTACTTTTTAAGCTAGCTCAGACATAATTTGTGAGACTTAAACATCAAAACAACAAGTTTCAATTCATAAAACCAAAACATCAATAGCACTGGCTTGGACTCATTTATTCCTTTACTATGCAGGAATGTCACCTACCTGAATCATATGCAAAATCCCTAGGTTCCTGTTTAATCATCAGAGGAGGGGGGAAATTTTGACTGGCTGCACTCCCAACCATAGCGTTGTGTTCATAAACTGGATCGTGGTACTCCTGCTTAAAACCTTGAGGCGGGAAAGGGATGTTTGGTTCAGACATCTGGCGCTGATATACTGGACGTCCTTCCCTTGGCATTGGAGGCAAAGGTGGGAAAGAATTGCAAGGTTCAGAGAGCTGGCGGCGAAATCTAGGATACAAGTTAGAGAGGTCATGTAAAGGACTTGAGCTACATTTCATTTCCCAAATGGTCATTATTAGTGGTTGCATCACTTTCTCAGTAACAAATGTTTTGCTTATGGTCATGCCAAGTGCTCCCATCAGGATCACTTGCATGGCAGAACAGCAACAAGCAAGATACAAAAATCCCACCTATTAATACCAGCTCTAAGACCTGTTCTCACCACATCCTCTTTGCTTTCATTATCTTCTCTCAACAGAAGAGACAAACAGGAAATATACCAGCTTCAAAACAGTAGAAAGACTGACATTCTACCACAGTAACACAAAGGAGGCGTAGGTAGAGTTCTCTGCTCTTTCACAAGTGTTACCAACATATTGCTTGTACTCTAATTTATTCTTACCCATTTTACTGTTACACAAAAACCATTCCTGACCACAGTAAACACATTTGGAATAGAGTATTGTCTGCTCTAACATTTGGAAACATTCCAGGGTAAAAGTCCACTGTTCTGTCCTCTCAGGGACAGTGCCATGAGAGATCTACCTGGCAAGGTTGGCACTGCACTTCAGCTGTAATGGGAAGAGAATGTCAGCACCCAAACAGGGGTACTCACAGGAGAGGGTACAAATTTTTGCTAAGAGAAAGAATTACCCTCCTGCCTTAACTTTTTCCCTTAGTAATTTCTACATGAAAATAGTAATCCATACAAGCCACACTGCCATTCACTACTCCCAAATGCTCTTCAATTGGCATAATCTCAGATAATTCAGTTTTAAATTAACTTCATTTACATGCAATGCTACTAAACAACCTGTGTTTGTAGTTCTTCCCTTAATCCCATCTAACAGATCTAAAAGGCCTGAATGTAATCACTTGCATGTCTGCAGGTTCAGAAGCATACAGAACAATACAAGGATGCTCTTTTCCCACCGTGCCCTGATGAACTGCACAAAGTCTTCGTGTTATCTCTTGCAGATTACCACAGTAGTACCCACCACCATAGTAATACTGTGTCTGCACTAACCAACAGCAGAGCAACATTCTTGCAACAAACTGCTTACTACTCCTGTTATCACTTATTATAAACCATTACACTTTTAAAAAAAAAAAAAAAAAGTAACTTGTGCCTTTCTATGGAAGCTTCTCACTGTCACACTGAAAAAAATAAAGACCTTATCATTCCTGAGTTTTCTGGACTTTGACTTTGAACCAACTTCGGTTCATGCAAGCAAAACCAGACTTTTAGAGAAAACTCTGTGAGTGAGGAACAATGCAGGGGTTTGACTGTATAAGCAATGCAACCCTTGGCTATCAACTCATAGGTAGTATATGTTTCTGAAACAATTTAAACTCTACTACCATCTGTCATAATACTGCTGTAACTTGGTCTGACAAATGTTTGCTCTCATAGCTTAATTACAACTACTGTGGAAACTACAGAGATAGAAACTATTACAATGTAGTAGTGGAGACAAAATTTATTTTCTTAATGTTGCTGTAAATACTATAATTTTTGCAGTAGAAAGTGTACTGTGCTGTAACATTGGGTTTTGCAGTTCCACCTACACCTGCAGAAAATAAACTTAGAAACTCAAATGTATTATGAAACAGTTAGGCTGACTGGCACTGCATTCATTTCCCTCTTTTCCTTTTTTCATTAGCCAAAAAAAGAAGCAGAAATTATCATTAAGAACTGTCAAGGAGTGAATCAGAAAATTGCAACTTGAAGATAAAATAAGAAACAGGCTCACTCACAAAGCCTCAAAGGAAGTTAATAATATTTGTTGTACTGGAAGCTTTGTATGGAATCAAGCCATTTGTTTATACAAGTGGATTTGTTTCCTGTTGGTACTTGTTAGGACCACTTATCATTCATACATTCATGCCCTGTATGAAGATGTATGGGCCGTATGGACTAGATACTAACGCTATCTTATGCCACCAACACACGTTCCAAAGGAATGTGCCCTGAGTTATAGATTCACATATTAATTCACATAGGTAAGTCATTTGTTTAAATGACATTTTCTAAATACAATCATTGAGTAGTGCATCACCCTGTAAATCAGGAAGATTTGAATTTCATGAAAATATGAAGTACATGTTTGCTTCAAACACAAGATTCAAAATAAATAAGAAAATTAGGAAAAATATCTTCCACTGCAATTCCACCTTTAAAAAAGGGAGAAAAATTAGATTTGTTTTTTGCTTGAGTCAGCAATTTTGGACTTCATGAGAACACATGATGTTCTATTACAGAAGGGAAGCATTTGTGCAAAATGCCCTAAAGAACATGAATATCAAAGACAGAGGTGGGGTGGGAGAAAGCAGAAATCATGTAAAAAGCTTACAAAGCTTGTGCAGGGCAAGTATTGTGCAGGGCAAGTATTTGTATACACTAAGATATATACAAATCTCTACAAATACTCACTCAAGTTAGGGCTGACATAGAGGCTCAGTACTCGCTTTACAAATTGCTTTAAAACAGAAGATTTTTGTCATCTGAAAAATCTTACTACTGCTCTCTCCACATAACCTATTTAGCTTCTGAAGGCTTCAGTCTCCTGACAGTTTGACTTTGGTGTATATACAGAAACACATTTATCCATCATCCTGTAATCAAAACTGCCCTCTGGCTCCACTGGGGGCCTGCGTGCTTAGACCACAGTCCACAGTCGAAGAGAAGATGGCGACTACAGCAGCTGAAGGGGTCTACTCAGTGCTTCTTCACCTCCAGAAGAGCTTGTAGAGAACCTTGGGTGGTATTTAAAGCTATTTCAGCAGGGCACAGAACAGTAATATTAACCTTAGCAACCTCCTTCAGATGTGATCTGCACAAATCCCTGGACGTAACAGTCCTTATTAGAGCAGAAGCATGCAAATCACACTCCCAACAACTGATTTTCTTTTCAAGTCTTTCTTAATTTGATAATGTTTAAGAGTTAAGTCGAGTTTCTGACCATATATGTATATATCTTTACACACCACTGGAATTTTAAACATTCAAGAGCAATCACACAACAGAGCAGACAAAAACAGGTTCATGCAATAAAAGTTAGGATTAACAGAATTCCAAAAACAAGGGTTTGGACTAAAAAAACAGTCCTGTTATCACTTTTCATAAACAAGACACACTTTGTTAAAAAAAAGGAAAAAAAAGAAAAAGTAACCTGTGACTTTCTCTGGAAGCTTCTCACTGTCGCACAAAAAAAATGAAGCCCTAATCATTCTTGAGCTTCCTGTACTTTAAATTTGAATCAACTTTGGTTCTTGCAAGCATTTCAGAATCCACTGAGCATATATGTTGCAAAACTGAGCTAAGAAAGACAGTTGTCTGGGGATTTCTAATGTATCAAAACAAAACAGGGTAACTTAAGGACATTTTAAGCTTTAATTCTAGTCTCTAGCTCTTGTGGCTTTTACTCAGACTAATGTTATTTAAGCACAGTTTATGTTGGCATCTTAGTTGTTTGAAATGCCACATTACAAAGGGGTTTGGAAAATTGATCACCCTTCCAAAGAATATTCTGAAGCAGCAACACTGTAACATGGCCACTTATCTCTTAGATACGTGAACTGCAAGAGGCCAGATATTTATAGCCAGGAACATGCCTGCTATTGACTTCATCACCCCATAGGACTTTCTAGCCTCTAGAGAACCACAGAACCATAGAATAGCCCAGGTTGGAAGAAACATTGAAAGAACATCTGGTCCAACCTTTTGTGGGAAAGAGAACCTAGATGAGATTATCCAGTATGCTGTAATCACCCTCACAAGACAGAAGCAGCAGGTCATTAAAATTCTGTCACTGCCAATATGAACTCCTACAGTAGTGCAGCAATCTGGATGCCAGCCTTTCACAAAACACACATATTTCTCACACTGTGAACCTTGCTGTTTTTCACCTCGGTCCCCCAAAGGGAATAGCTGTGGCCAGGAGGCCAGTACTACTCTATATAAGAGACCTGTAGCCACAACTGAAACACCTGCATGGGTCCCTCACGTGTTTCGTGTTTTACCTGTGGTCCATAGGGAAGCTGTTGTCTTGAATAGACTGGGATGGAGGGAGATGGGCAGGGAAAACGCGGTCAGGTTTAGGCGTCTGAGCTGAGTTTGGGGAGGCATGGTGCAGCGGTGACACAGGAGTGCTGGATGGCGTCGGTGGGTTGGAGGGCCTCATTCCCACTTGTGGTTTCTGATCATAGGCACTATTAGTAAGGCAAGGGAAAAGCAAGTCACATTATTTCTTCAGAAGAAAAAAACCCAAAAAACAACATAGCATCTACATCCAGAAAAAATCCCCTCAAGTGTAACATCTATAAGCTTTTCATTATAATTAACTTATTAACCAGTACGGGGCAGGGGAATTCTCTACTTTACACTGCGATGAGCACACAACAAATCATGCTAGAGACAAGTGTTTCAGCACAGTATTTTCTTCTCTAGGGCAAAGAAACGTATTTTTAAAATATTCAGTCTTACAGTGACATTCTAACAGGAGGTATACAAAAAGTAGAAGCACCTGGACTAGAGCACAAAGAGCTGGCACCGCCTGCCAAGACTTTTTTTTTAAAGCTTGTACAAAACACAAAGTGAGACAGTAAAACAATACAGCTAGAGGGAAGGGATCTGACCTAGAAAAACAATGGTATGTTGGCTTAGCTACCCACACTAGGATGTCAGCAGCCTCTACCAACAGGTTTTTTTTACCACCCTCTCTCGAAAATAAACTGCTGGTCCTACAAATACACAGATGCTATTTGCAAAGGTGTCTCAAACCAGGAAAGGACTTCAGAACACTTCGATCATCCCTCTTTCTAAACATGAAAAATGCAGACATAGGCATATAGTAAGCACAAGCTTGCATCATTTCCTATGTCAGGTTCTCCAGCACCCATTAAATCCATCAGTGGATTAATTCAAATTTTAAACCAAAATCACTCCTTTATGACTGGCAAAGGTAACAGTCTTTTCCTTTTTTTTTCCCTCTTCATATCCAAAAAGTTAAATGTAAATGCTTTAAGTGCTAACAGTTTTGGTAGTACGTCAATAAGAAATCCTTCACTGCTGACACTACAGGAAAGAGTTGCACAGAAATGCAACCAAAAGAAAGTCAATAAAGAATGAAGAAGCAACAAACCCCTCCACCACCTACATATAAAAAAAGCTTTTAATATCTATGCCTATAAAATAAGACAACTTCTTTTGAATAAATACCAAAGATGCAGAGCCTAATGAAATACTGTTTTAAATTGTAATCACCCACGAATATACACATACAACATGTGCAAAACTTGTTAAATACCTAATGTGTTACTCAGACCTGCCAGTCTCTTGCCTGTTACACAGATCTCTCTATCCTAATATGCCTAATGCATTTTGAAAATATTTTCACTACAAGTGCAGAAAACAAGATACTCCTTCCTTCTATTTCACACTTGCACCCTGGGTTTTTAAACTCTGGCTATCTCCCATGGAGGAGGAATGGAGAATATGCATTTTGATGAAAAACACCGCTTTAAAATGATTATGTAAGTGTTTGATACAACTGTAAACAAATCCATCAGTGTTCATCAGCTAAATGCATTATCTCATCAGTCTGTTATCTGCTGAAGAGGTAAGTTTTATAAGATCTCTATTATGTTTTTATTACTCTTTAGTCATTCCTCATTCAAATCAGCAGTTCTCACTGCAAACATGCTCCTGATTGCTTTACCTGACATTGTACAGGCACTTTTCCCCATAACTGAACTTGAATGGCTGTTCTTGACTGCAAGCAGAGCCAAGTTCCGAACATGGGCTATGGGGTTCCTTCTTGATTTTCACAGGGAGACCATGAAAAGCCACTGGAAAGAGAAAGAAAATGTAACTAAAATCCAAGTACAATATTAACAATCAGCTCACACAAATAAGCTAGACACTGCTAATTACACACATAATTAATTAAACCATTGTAATACTAAAAACAATATAGGAAATAAACATTTCAAATATTTCTTTGGGTGTCAACTGAAAAACAGACATCAGAGGTCCTTTGCATTGGCTATTTTCACTTTTACTGTTTAATAGAATGACGGCCAGCATCCCATCTCATTAGCAGGAAAATAACAGCCCACTTATATTTGGCTTAACTACTGTAAATGTTGTCAGAGAGAAAATACTTCCCAGGCACCAAATGTTTCTAAGTAATATCAGTGAGGTAGCTTTTAGCTACAAATGCAATCGTAGTTCACTTTAAAAAATGCCACACAAGTGACTACAAAATAAATTTCTCATATATCAGCCTCAAGTATATGATTAGGAATCTTTTTTGTCTCACAAAGTGCTTGAAAATTTGCAGTGAAACTCTTGAAAGTGGATGATTACATGCACCTTTAATTATAAGTAACATCTGAAAAAAAAATTCAGAAGAAATGGCTTTAGTACTTTTTCTCAGAAATACAGAAGACAAAATCTTGGCTTCACCAAAGTCAATAGTAGATGTGATACAGACGCAAATTAAAAAAAAAAATTAATCATACTTTTTAAAAGCTAAAAAAACCCTAGAGGGGACGTGACAGAAATTCAGCATTAATTAGAAGCACAAGTTGGTCTGTATTAACAAAAAGGCCAAAGATAAAGACAAGGTTAACCAGCAAATTAGTTTAAGCCAGACAACTTTCCTTCTGTCATATACAACCTTAACCAAAACTAAAGCAGAAGAAAATTCAAAGTTCACCTGACACTGATAAACCTAAGTGGCTAGGAAGACAAAGGACTAAAAGACAGATGTGTAACAGACTGACAACACACCTGTTAACTTTTAAATAAAGCAAGGTCAAAAATAAATTTTTGAGATTTCTTAGATGCCTAGAATTCGGAGATCAATTTTATCACTGATTTTTGATGTTGTGACCAAAACACTGTAGTTTGAACATCATATTTGAGACTGACACAGCCAGTTGCATCTCCCTGAAAATCCAGGTCCATGCAGCAGTTCCTGACAAAGAATCTCAGCACAAAATCAGGCCGTTATTATATACTGTCAAGCAGCATCTTGCCCCTTTCTCTTGCACCTGAACTTAGGAAAGAATTTGTTACAGATTGTGTATTTTCTGATACTAACATACCTACATACACATGCCTGTGTCTGGTGGGGAAATAAATGAAGCACTGTGTAAGAAGTGAGCATCAGAACCAATAAATTCTGGCATTGTAAGGTCTGGATTCCAGGCTCTTGTCATGGGTTTTCTCATGGTTGGGCAATGTTCACAGAACTCTTTACCAAACAGACTCTCTCATATCCTATTATACGACAGCTTCTACTACTGCCTTTCAGCTGAGAGATCTGCAACATAACACTGTTATTTTGACACATATTTTCATAAAACTCACAAGAATTCTCTCTAAAACTGCTATTCAGCTACTATATCCGGTGGATAGTAGTGAGTTATGTGGAAAGATCAGAAAGGAGAAGGAGACAGAAAAACAGGTATGCAAATGCATACACACAGCACAGTAACTTAAGAAAGAAACATGCGAAGTGGTGAACATCACAAGAATTCTTCCTGATAAAACTGAATTTGCACTAAAAAAAAAAAAGACCACATGGACTTCTTGAAAAAATGGCAAAATATGGCAAAAAATGCGGCAAAATACAAGCCAGTCAGCTTTCCACTGTAATCACAAAGCAGGATGACCTCCAGTAGTTTGTTTCAGGATGTTGCTAGCGAACTTTAAATGCTGACTCTCCTTTGCATGTCTTGGTCAAATAACATACACCACACATTTAATGTGTATGGTGGGGTCCACAACTCTGGGACAGCTGCTCTGATGCAAAGGTAGGCAATCTCTTTGACTTGAATCAGAAAATTAAAAGACAAATGCAACAGGACTCTTTTTTAAGGCCAGTATCACATATTTGCACAAAGGCCACATGCTGCTCTATTTTTTTTTTTATTTTTTATTTTTACTTTGCTACTTCCTCAGAGTTAATCTGTTATGAAAAATTACTTCCCTTATTTATTTTTAAATAACGGGAGTACAGAGACTCCCACACCACAGCCCTGTGCGGAGAACTGGCTGGGTATTTCATCACAGCGCTGAGAGCCTGAACGTCTGCTAACAGGCAGTTTTCCAGCTCACTGGCACAGGCACAAGTGAAAGCAGCACATTCATTTTGTGCAATTTGCTTTACCTTCCCACATGGAGTTGGTGCATGTAAAAGGCTGTTAAGTACTAAATTATTCCTTATCAAATCACCATCATCTGGAGTCATGATCAACACTAATTAAATTACTTTCACTGAACACGGCTCCAGCCTGCTGCCTCCACTGCGAGGTACGTTTTATTTTGCTTACTGTACAGTCCTAGCAAGATACAGGGCACAGTGCTAGAAGGCATCTGTGCTGTAGTTTTAATTAGAGTTTACCTCACCTTTCTCCCAGCTCTATAAGCGAGGGTAAAGTGTATCAAATCAAGTAGGTTAACACCTTCATTTCATTTAGGGAAAGCATTACAGTCCAAAGTGATTTTATATTAGATCTTTATCTTAACTACAACCAGAAAGATAATGTAGCTGTAAAATTTAAAGCCTTCCTCGGGCAGTCCCGTGACACAGTCACCATGCTAAGCTTTATCTGTAACTCCTTAAGTGTACACTTTCAGTGGCAAAAAGATAAAAACAGCCTAATAAAAATACTTACTGCATTTTTTGGGGTTTTTCTTGAAGGCTACTCGCCCTTTCAAACAATCTTAAGTGTGGCTGAAGATGACAGATTTCTTCCAACAATAAAATTTCAAATGTTCAAAGCAGTTCTTGTATCATCACTGAAATCCTCCACCCGTCACTTTTCATTTTAGTGTGACACTCATTCTGCAGTGCATCTATTAAAACCGATTTTAAACATACCCTGTTTTGCTAAACTGGATTTTATATTATGTTTTCAATCCACTTTCTTTTAAGGAGAGCAGCGTTGCTTATTTATACAATCTAATTTTAGTGCAGCATACCAAGCTACCAACACATTCAAATTAACAAAATGACATTTTAAACAACCAGCTCCTCATCACTTCTTTCTTCTTGATGGCAAATTCATTTTACTTAACCTCAGAACCGAGTCTCAACCCTATTAAAGTAACGGGCACTCTACCTTACTAATGATCTTACTAAGAAGTGACCAAAGGCCACAATTTCATCCCGAGTGATTACTTACAGATAACTACCTCCAAACTTGAAAGGCAAACAATCTTACAACGTGTATTTAGATGAATGGCTTCAACACCTCATCTCAGCTACTGGGGAAAGTCAGGCTTATCAGTATCAGAAAGGACTCGACCCACAAACCCTGTCTGGAGATCCTCTGAAGCCAACACACAGATATGAGGCAAGCAGAGGGACTGTAGCAAATTCATGAAGGTATAATACACTACTGCATGCATATTTTTTGTGTATAAATATACCTGTATCTGCATAGTAAAAGGGCTTGAATATTATACATAATGTGCTGTTGTACAGACCTTTATTTTATACAAAGCAATGATTTCATCAAGAAGTAAACTTACACGGAACATGGAAAAACACTGGGTGAAACCTGCTACCCTTCCTTTAGCAGTGTTGTTCTCCATTGCTATCTGTCAACAGCCTAATCCCGAAACATTTTGTTCATAACAACATCCAGTTTAGATTCAAATGAAGAATATTTTTTTTTTAAGAACTCTAAAATTATAGGAGGAATTGGTTTGTCTCAGAGCAGTCTGATAAGTGTACTTTTTAGCCTGAGAAACAGGGAATGTACCACTTCTGTACAGATAGAACTGAATATTTTACATGAAATTGCAAGTCATTTCTCCTTCCAACAAAAAGTTATTTTATAAATTTCAAACTTCAGATTCCTGCCCAGAACACAAAATAAAATCTGATTTGATTTTCTAAAGAAGAAGAAAAATGGATTTAAACATATTTTTAAAAGCCATGAAATATTACTGGTAATTCAATGATGTTGGCTAATGGCAGACAATCTTGATTCCACTGACCAAAGAGACAAAAATGTCTTATTATCAACACTTGTATGTCAAGAGCATTTCCTACATGGTATAAAATCAACTGACATCAGCTGATTTTACACAACACCTTGCTTTTGCTAGTGAACTCTGATGTCTCCTAAGTAATACTACATTTGTGAAAGTAGTAGAATTACCTGCAGTGAAAAAGAAGTAACTGGAAAGTCACAATAAGTCATAGTCTAAATATGCTGTTTCTGAACTGCTTTTCACATTTATGCTCTTAAATCACCCTCTAAACCTAGTATTGTAAAGAAACTCATTCTTATCATCAATTGGCATATTAATATGCAATGTAAGTTTTGAGAGATTTCTTGAATACACTTGAATATAAGGGATTTGATTTTCTCAACAGCAAGATGAAAAGACAGGAGATGTAAAAATACTTAAGATAATACCAATACAACTCCAGGTGCTAGACTGACTGAGGTGACCCAAGATAGTACTTCGTAAAATTTCAAAAGCAAGAGAAGGCCCCTGTACTTATAAAGACAACACTGTCACACTTTAAATCTCTCTCTCAATACACACTGAAATGCAGCAGGCACTTCAGATACATCAGAGTCTCTCCAAGATTCTTTTCCAGTACATTTACCTCTGCCAAGCCCTCCCCTTCCCCCAACACACAAAAATCCATTACTAAAGGGTCTAATCTCAGCTATCAGCACAGAGTGCCTTTTATGGAGCCATTAAACCATTTCTCTTGTTTACAGTGCCTGAAGAAAGATGTGAATTATGTCTGTGACAAAGCAGGCGATAACATTTCTAAACTGCTATCAAAATGCAAACTGAAATACACTTAAGGACAGGGACCCTAATTCGTGTTTTTGCAATTTTCCTCACTCACTGTAACTTAACAGCACTCACCTGATGATTCAAACAAATTATTTACGCTGTAAGTACAACAGGTAGTCATTAATAAGAAAAAAAATCTACTTTCAAGCGAACAAATTATTGAATGGTTCATCAAGGGGTGTAGAATGCTAGTTTATCTCTTTGGTGATAGCAATGACCCAGGTGCTTTTATCAGCAGACATTTTTAAAAAATCCAAACACAGTATTGTGGGTTCATATGAGGCCTTAAATGCTCTATTTTTGCAAGAGTTACTTAACGTTTGAACCATACGTTCAGTATAGGTATTTGCATATCTGATGCCACGAGTTAAAAAACTAAATACTTTCTAGATAACCTTCGAGGTGGAAATGCCAGGCTTTACATGCGTTTTCTGAAGAGGTTTCAAAAATGTGCATTTAATTTATGAAACAACAGCCTTCTGCATTTACTGATTGTTTATTTCCAGATCATTATGATTTGAGCTTTAGACTTTTGTAGGCAGCTGCACTCTGAATTTCAACAACCATTTACCAGGCACCTGATTAAAGACATCTAGATACCAAAGCAGGGTACTCTTTCCATTTCATTCCACTATATATTACAATGAGAAATTTTACTGGTAACTTTGGGATGCTCAGGAGAAATTAGCAGAAGCAGGTACTCAACACAGCTGACCATTTGTTCTTACTCTGGAGGTTATTGGTGCTGTAGCTGAATGTGGCATGCAACCTAGTTTACTAACAAAAACTGAACTAAAAAAATCAAGTTGGACAAGTAACAGATGAAGAGAGATAGCAGGATGGAAAGACAGTAAAGCTGGTAACCAAGTCTTTTCAGCTAAACTGTTCCCAATGATTTTGAATCACCTACAGAGGACTGCAACAACTGAAGACAGAAGCATGGATGCTGCAGGCATAGACCAGATCTGCAATTGTTTTCACCCTAGGCGATCTCTTGTCTAGATAATAGCAAAAAACCCTTTTGTTTCTGACCACTACAAAGCTGCAAAAATGAGCAACACTTGAAGGCTGTGGACTGATTTAAAAGTGGCTGAACAGATTACATCTACATAGACTCCACCAAGTTTTTCAACCATTTGATCCATCAAAGTCAACAGTATCAGATCTTAGCTGAGCTCCAGTCAACTGGATTTCATTTAGGTCCTGCTCTCTGCCAGATATTGGAAGAAGCTGGTGACAAACTGGGTATCTGACACACAGATATGTATCATCACAGTGGTTTCAGAGACTATCCTGGCAGTTTACATAAAAACTGAACATAGACAAGAGACCTGAGCTTTCACTACCTTACAAACAAAAGCTGCTAGAAAGGGAAGGGGGAGCAGGAGTGGGGAGAATCTTAACATTCCTGTCAAGTACCATTCTGAAGAAGTGCATGATCTTGATATTATTCTCCATTTTATTTTGCATTCAGAAAACTAGAACTCCTTTAAGATGCACAATTCATCCCTAAGGACAACTGGTCTCTATCCAGACTCACCGAGTGGTGACCATCCACCTGAAACAGTCTGCATGTGTGTGTTTGGGTATGTGTGTGTGCACACAGAGTCAAATGAATGTAAGCACACTGAATGTCCAAGCATGCCTCTGCAACGATACATTACATTGGGCAAAACGCGTGTAACACAGTAGTAAAGGGCAGAAAGCTTTTTCCTCTTCCAGTGAATATGTATAACCGGGGAAAATGGGGAAGCAGCATGCAGAAGAAAGGAACAACACAAAAATGTGTGAAAATGCATGCAATAAAAAGCTGGTTCTTTCTAGCAGTCTGACTCTAAGTCCAGAGAAGGAAATCTCACGATAGCTCTGCCACTCCTCGTGTCAGTGCTCTTTCCCAGAAAGCGGAACTTCATGACTGGGCAGTACTTGGCAAACCTGCTATATATGATTCCATCAATTCAGTCTTTGCCTTGGCTTCAGATCAGATCCTTCCAGCCCCTACCAGCTCAATAGATAGAAACAGCATGGGACCTCATTTTTTGGAAGCTAGTTCTGAACGATGAGCCCAAGCACCAGCTTTCAAAGCCAACTGGCAAGAATAGAATACGTGGGCAAGATGGATCTATTTGAGAACCTTGTTTAACAAAAAGAAAATACCAGCTTTGAAGTAATCTGTCACCTTTACTGGAAAATATGCAACTACAAATGCACTTTAATAACAGTTAGAAGTCATGCTGCAAAATGAAGCAAATTGCTTATTTTCTCTTCCAGACTAAAGAATACAATTCTGTGCATGTCAATTAAAGGTCTACTTGAATACTTCATCACACAAATGCTACATAATAGTACAGTCTTTACAATCCTCAGTGGGTGGGGAGGAATAGGAGGCAGGGGGTGAAGAATAAGGCAGCCCAAAATTTTGGGATTTTGTACTCAAAGTCTACATGGACTTTTCTCAGCTGACATGTTATGAGAATTAAAAAGAATTGATTCTGAATTTGAATTAGGAAAAAGTAGCAAGCAGGTGAAAATGAACTGCAGCAAAAAGCTGAAATTTATTATTGTTTACTACCACAGAGTTTCAAGATGGAAAATAACAGCACATTTTCCTACAGTTGATATTGGGAAATTCTGGACCTTAAGATCTACAGTAATACATACACCTTAACAAGCATCATTTGTTAAAAATGTTTGCTTTTGAGCAAGAGAAGTTTTTTTCTTTCCTATTTTTTAAGCATTACAGATTAATGACTAAGAGACAAAAAAAAGGATTCAGGAAAATCAATTTAAAATTAATTGAATCACCTGTTCATCTCTATATTAATTCTATATATTCACCATAATTTTTCCCCATCTTTACTATGATCTGGCATTAACATAAAGCCTTTGAAAATAGCAGCTGAGGCCAAAAAAAGGCTGAAGTTGAAAACAGAGAAGGGTTCAAATCAAAGTAGCATCACTATCCATAAAGCAGGTTTATATGAGGACATATACAAGTATATGCCATTTCCCTAAAGGACAGCTTATTTGACTCCTAAATATGATGCTCCTGTTTAGTAAAGAAATTCTTTTAAATGCTTCTTTATAAATGAAAATAAATGCCACTCTTTAACTGAAATGTGTTTTTCTAAAGCTTGTGTGCTAAGACACTAAAAGATTTTGCCAGTATAGCTATTTCTGGGCAGCTAACCCAAGACTCCCCTGCCATGACAGATGCAGCCTCCCTGAGAGGTGGAGGGGTTCCCAGTCAGTGTGGGAGAGGAAGTACAATATTAGAGGTTGTACCCATACAGCTTAATAATTGGTTCACTGCTATAAATCCCCATTTTTAATGCAAGATATCCCTCATTTGCTTGTCACTGCAGTTGCAATTTCTGAAATGTTCATTAAACTTACTGAGGGTACACCTGCAGCTTTCTGACACTGCAAAGTGCTGAAGGCACCACTGTGATAATTCAGATATTTGTAGCCACTTGGCTTCTCATTTAAAAAGACCATGCCAATTGAAAATTGGAGTCTACAAGTATATTCACAAAATTTAAAAAGCCCACTCAAAAGGGTAAGCCATCTGACTGGGGAGTGGGGGGAGTAACTTCCAGTAAATACCAATAAAAGATAACCTATTAACTAATCCAAAGATAGAGCAATTCCAAGGCAAACTTTTCTAGAGGCTGCTGGTAAACACCTAGTTAGGACACTATAGGTCCTTTGGCCTACATAGACACTGCTAACTGGCTGAACTGCCATATGGAATTACAACAGTCTCTACTCTCTTATCCCCAAACAAAACACCTTTGGGCACTACTTTGGTTTAGTTGATCCCTCTTCACCTGCACCCCCAAAAGATTTCCACTTTCCAGTTAACAGTTGTCTAGAAGGTATTTTCATACAGCAGGAGCTGCAGTTACAGACAGTTTCTTATCCTCCAAAAGCAGCAATCTCACAGAAATGCTGTTACAGGCACTGTTTTATTCCGATTTATGTCCCCTTCCTGCAGTGTTCTCCTTCCTTTCCAGACAGTTACCTGTCCGGCCGTAGGAGACTCACAGCTGCAGGCAGTCGAGTGGAAAGTGCTTCCAGGGGATCCCTGCCTCCCAGCAAGTATCTCCAGGGAAAAAGTGAACCTGCCGACAAATACCACGGACACCGGATAACTCTGAGAAGAATACAAGGAAATTTGCAGAACACTGGTGGGAAGGAAAAAGGGAGGATTAAGTTAGGAGGAGCGAACTGGCTCACTTTGATGTCTGAGGCGAGTAGGTGAGGCAGGACGAAGAGCTCTCCCTCTCCCCCTGCCCCCAAAATAAACAGCGGCTTAGTGCTCTCTAGAGCAGGAAGCAGTAACCTAATAAAATTAAACCAGCTGAGTTCTGTAGCAATTGAACTAAAACACATGGATAGCTAAAGATGATTATAGGCAGGGAAGAAAAAAAAAAAATCTAAGGAATTTTGAATCCCTCTACACTGGATCTGCAACCTCCAGGACCCCACAGAGAAACTGGGCTGCTCTTCACCTGCATTAGCTTTCCGTATTAAAATCCTGAGAGGAAATCAGGGGCATTTGTTTCTACTGTTACTGATAATGTATCTGGCTCCAAAGGCTCCCAGGCAGGGAGCAAGGAGAGGCAATCCACCTTTAGAGCTCCTGCTAAAGAGAAAGGTCTTAATGTAAGATCAAGCCTCGGAGAAAACTTAAATTGTATTCCTACCTGGGAATTATCAATAAAGTTAAATGCAAAGGGAAGAGCTGGCCACTAAATCAGGGTCTGTGTGCTTTTCTGAGGACAGGATTTCCATTTGCAGCAATTTCCAAAATTTAATTTGAATTCTAAGAGGTAATGGCTAAGCACTATGTAACTTCCATTACTAAAATATCCAATAATATCCCGGCATTTTACACACACACACACACACACACACACTTTCTCCTTCAGGTAAATCTGCAGTTTGAGGATTTGGGGTCTGGAGTTTAATAGGTTTTGTGAAAATGGAATTATGAAGGAAACTTTGAAAATTATAAAAAGTATTTTTGCTAGAAGTAACAATAAACTTTAAAATAAGCTATTTTGTATTTCTTCTATTTATTGTTTTAAAGGTATCATCAGCTTGATATTTAGGGAACATGCCTACAGCATAAAACAAACAGGAACTGATTCTGCCTCATTTCCCCTCTTACGGAAAAGTTTCAAGTTGCATCAATCTAATTATTATCTTTTTGTTGTTCTTTTCTGATGTATTCACACAAAGAGCTAACAGCCAGCTATGGATGACAAAGTTACTGATCTTATACTTGCGGCTGGACAAAATGTGACCGAAACTGGATTTAATCACTGTTTCTGCCATAACCCAAATGACTGGTGTCAGAAGGTGGATTCTAGTTTGTAGTAGCTCAGTCTCAAAAGCTCAGTTGGCATCCCTATAAAAGCAGGAATATACTCATAATAAAAGAGTATCATATTAAAAAATTATCCTTAAGGATAATCATGCCCGTCAGTTCACTACTCAAGAATATGAAAAAGCATAAAAGCCAATAAATAATGAAATGTACTACACACTGAGCGCTCTCTAGCATGAGTTAAACAACTAATTTTAAAGATTATTTACAGTTTGCTTTAATTTAGCAACTCTCAGTGACAGTAAACAAAAGAACCAAAATTGCCTTTTGAGATGACTTTTAATTTTATTTTGCCTTTAACAATAAAAATATGTATACATTCATAAAACAAGTATAAATTAACTCAGGGTAGCTAATGGGATGTTTGTTAATGTCTTGCGAAGAGAGACACTGTCACCACTCTAAATACATGTGTCCTTCATGCTTCAATGTTCAATTTTCACAAATGCTCACCAGTAGGGCAACTCTGACAGACCTAGTTTACAGATCATTAAAGCAAGGCTGAAATCTAAATCTTTAGTCCACTACCAAAAACCACTGCAAAAACTGCAGTCTCCACTGGAAAAGGTGTGGGCCATTGAAATAAGTCAACAGCAAAATTCAGCTCACAACTTTTATCTCTGATTCAACAGGGAAACAAAGAAGCTATTGTCAGAAGTGGTTAGTCTGGGAACATAAAGTCAGGACTTATTTAAGTAGGCCGATTTTCAAAGACTCTTAGCAAAGTGCTTTTTCTGGAGCTGGTGGAATTTTGACCACCTGCAACCAGGTGCTGGTTCTCAACGCAGATATTTAAGGCTTCTGCTGCTGCTTTAAGCATTCTTACTGTATATGAGACCTGCAACTGAATGCACATTACCAATACAAGTGCTGCACAGCACATGTTTTCTGAAGCCAAGTGTTCCTGAAGTTTTATGATTATTTTACACTTGCATACAATCAGTAAGACTGACAACTACATGGTGGGTATATTTCCTATATGCATATATATATGTGTATATATATATATATACAGAATATGTATAGATACACACTGAGTATACACTGTGTATATAAACTTGTATTAAACCAGTTCCCAAATTCTAATCCCGAATGCTTGAAACTCTTTTTCTTTACTGAATACTGACACTTTAAAAAGTCACTGTCGTCTCCACTTCCCTTAATGCTTTGGTCATGAGAAATTTTATTAACAGATGGTTAATAAGGAAACATTGCATTCAGTTTCAGCATGAAGACAGACTATTAAAAAAGAATTAAACTGTTTATCTTTTTTAAGTATACATTAGAAGCAGAAAGGAAACAATATTTGAGCAAAGAGGATCAAATTAGCAAGACTGGGAATTGTTTTTGCACACACAATTTTTCAAATGTCCTTAATGACAACTCATAATATATAAATTTAAAGACAAAAACCTGGCCAGTCAGTAACCTTCCTATTCAGTGACTGCAGGACTCCGCAGTAAATGTCACTCCTAAAAAAATATTTCACTACATTAACTTACTGGCAACCACATTTGCTGAATAAGTTCATAAACAGCCACAGGAAAAAAAGACAATCAGAAATAAAGCTGCTAATGATTCACTCTTTTCTAACATGCATAATCCTCAGCTTATAGAACAAATAGATACGTAAGAATATATTCTTTACCAAGACAGTTCCCTTCTCTATTTACCTCATCAAGGTCAAACTATAATCCAGGAACAGGTAAGAGTAATGTATTGAAGACAAGGAGAAATGAAGAATAAGTGAAAGGAAAAAAAAAAGAATCCTTCTTAGGGAAGAGACAAGCACATGACCTGAAAAAGTAATCAGTTTTCCATTTACCAATTTAAACTAGGTTTAGATCATTCCTAGAAAAAACACTGATGAATTCTAAAACTTAAAAAATTTAACAATCATTTGTGCATATTTATCCAATTATAAATGGCTTCACTGTAATTACTTTCTAGTACTGAAATGCACATGACCAAACCAAAAGGACTTAGAACCTGAAACAAGGGCTATTTTTCCTCTATGCTTACAGAGAACAGCGATATTGGTCCTACTGGGCAGGAATGTGTCACAGACTCCCCAAAGCTTAACTGACATTTTGAGGACTGTCACTCTCTCCTCTATTTTTTTACCTGCTATATCCCATGAAAACTTCATGGCACTCCGTGGGAGAGCCTGATGTCTATCTTCAGTTGCTGAGGCAGCAAGCAGAAGACAAAAAAAATATACAGAATGTAAAAACATTTCAACCAAAGAAACATATATAATAAATAGAAGTGGATGGACTCAACTTGCAGACTGCCTTATTTTACACCATTCCAGAGCCCATGGATTTTCAAATAATTATTTAGAGTACTACTGAAATACAAAACTCATTTTGTGAAAACACTGCATGGGAAGGAGTTCTAGGAGAATAACAGTTTTGTATCAAAACAGAATCACAAAGACCCTTCAGTCTGCCTTATGTGGCTTCTGTGTGAAAATACAGCTGAAAGAAGTTTCTGCATACTTTAATACAACTGGAACAGAAAAGATCTAATACATATACATACTCCTGATGAAATTAACTGAACCTGTTTAAAAGCGAAATAACTGTGGTGTTAAGAAAATACTGCTGTGACTACAAGTTACAATGTGAGGATTGCCGGTATCTCTGCAGATGAAACCATCACAGAAGGAAGGAGGGAAGGCTTCCTCAGAGTGGAAATCGAAGGCTTTTCCAAAACTGAAAATTCAACATTTTGAATAAAATATGTTTAATGTTTTTGTTTTTATGTAAACAGACCTTAGGAAGTGATCTGACAGCCTTAAGAAATTACCATTTGAAAGAAAAAAGGTCTACAAGCTTCATCTTTGATCTAAGAGACAGATTTATCACAGGACGGGATGACTGAAGTTTATTCATTAGCTGATAACCTCCACATGCAACCCAAGCCTTTAATCTGCAATAAAGCAGCAAAGGAGGATGGGGCTCTGAGGAAAGGAAACTAAGTCAGCTTGGCCGAGCAGTGACACACTGATGGAAGGCCATAGGGGAGACAGTAGGGGAAAAAAAACACAAGAAGAGCCCTGTCCAGCTGCCTGGGCTCCTCCGTAACCCAAACTGCTGGAGACCATCAGGTTCACAGTGGTCCCATGCAATTAAATGATGTCTGCATAAGGTGTCTGCTGTGTCTGCTATCTTCGTGGATGCCCAGAGATACTTTTTCATTAACAATAAAACTCACATGCATGGGCATGTGGGCACTCTGAAAGAAAGCTTCCACACTTTAAACGTTTTAAAAATCAGAAGTTATGTACTTGATGGGGTCTTCTAATTTGATTGACAGTGCTATTGCCACCACCAGTATTTACATAATCTCTGAGCCACTATCACTCTTACAATCCAGGACAAAGGAGAACCTAAAGTCCTTACACCTTCAAGACTGGAAATACAAGCAGAAAAACAAATAAACAGAAACTGCTTATTAAAATCACAAAAACCCCATGAATTCTCTACTATTAAGATCAGAAGTCAGAGGCATTACAACCGACACTCTGCCTCTTGGTAAAACTTTTTCAATAATTAAATCTTGCAATTATGGAAAAAGACGCGACTATAGCAGATTTAAATATTTCCAAAAATACTCTAGAGGAAGAAGGAGAAAAAAAAAATCCATATTAACACAGGCTAATGCCCAGCAATGAACCACAAAATGAGCCCACAAAGTTCTCTAAAAGACAACAATTCCTAATTTCTTTTGAATGTGAATTAGAGAAAAAAAAAAAAGAGAGAGAAAAAAGAAAGTTAACAGCTGGTAACAGTTTCAGTCCTGCTTTAAACAAAGGAAACAAGTGCTCAGGGACACAATGAAAGAAGTGAGGCTATCTAAGGCAACTACGAAGGGAGATAAGGTGGTCAGCATTGACTCCTCAGTCTGACCTCTCCAGCTCTTACAACAGCAATTGCACCGGACTGTCTTTGTAAAATGCTTTTGAGATCTCTAGATAACTGATCATTAAGAAAGCTGTGTATCTCAAAGCACAGTGATACATGCATTTCTGTACCTACTTCAAACCAGAAACAAAGATATTAAGCAACATGCCCAAGGTCATGCAAAGCTAAAGGCAGGAACAAACCACAAAACCCCGACTCTCACAGCCCTTAAGAAAGAATCCATCACAGTCGGGCATGCACTAAAATAAATAACTAAATGTCTCTGTATTTGACAACATCTGACCTATGGAAGGAAGTAGTTTCAAGACAAGTGGCAAGAAACAAAACACAGCCGCAGCAGAAAGCCCTACCAGGGAATAGCTCAGCACCAAGAATAAGTAACACCACCCTGTAGGATATTTGTCGGACTGCCTGCCGCAGCACCACACTTGCAGAACCACTCAAAGAGAAGGTGATTCCAGACACAGAGACTCTTAAAAACGGGAAATTAAAAAAAAA
>VXAY01003846.1:1086843-1104904 GCA_013399855.1 Oxyruncus cristatus | reverse complement strand
AGCACCCAACAAAACCATAAAAAGGCCCCCAAAAAACTCACCTGAAAACACACTGGTGTGTGCAACTTGCCACACACACACACACAGCCAAAATGCTACCAACTAAAATTTCTAGGACATTGTGCACTACCAAGACATAACTACCAGCTGCCTATGTAGTGAATCATCATGTTAAAAAATCTCATTTTTTTTAGTCCACTAAAATTTTCTCTGGAAGATGCAAAATTAAATGATTCTGCATCAAAACCAAAAACAAATCCAGAATATAGATCTCCTTTTGACTTCAGTAGGCCCGTCACAACTTATAGCATTCTGGTGTTTTCTAGTTAGATTTAATTGTGTGGGCTTTTTCCTCCAAAATATGTAAATTTAAGTGTATCAATTGCTCATCAGCTCTTGCTATACTAAAGCAAGCAGGAAATGCTCTTCTAGGTCTGAAATTTCACGTTTGAAATTTAAATCACAGAAAGAAAGAGAAAGAAAGTAAAACAAACATAGCATTTTTCATCTGGTAGTGCAAAAAAAAAATCATTATTTTGTATGCTGCAAACATATAGGTAAATATTAAAGCTTTTCCTCATTTAAAGTGCATTTGGAATATCCTACACCATTAGTTAAAATGACAGAAGAATACAGCTACCTGAAGGCTGTGTAAAGAATCTCTCTTTAACAGGCTTTTAAAGATTGCAAGCCAGAGCATCTAAAAAGCACATCCCTGAATAATTTAAGGCTCCTGGCATCTACATTGAAAGCACTCCTTTGCTAAAACTGGAGGAACAAAAAAGAGGTAAGAGAAAGAATAAAGGTCATGAAAGATCAGCGACAAAATAACTACTGAAAAAGTATTTTTTCTATCTTAAAGTTTAATCAGACATGGAGGAGCACAGATTTTACAGCCAGCCCTTCCCATTTGCTGTCAACAGCTGCGGTCTAACAGTAACATTTACCCCTGGGCAGTGTTAAAGCTGTGATGATCTGGAAAACAACACAGGAACAAAATGAAAGAGAACAAAACTGATCAAGAAGGTGAAGCACAAGACAAATCTTCATTAATAGAAATCTAGCAACAAATGAAAAGCCAAAACCTAGAGTTTCTCATTATTTTTAAATATGTAACCGACATTTCAGGGCAAAAGAAGAAAAAAGAAAACTCTAAAGAAATAGATGAGTCCAAAAACATATTATAAAAACAAAACGTGATTATGCTATGATGACACAAGGCAATAAAGTTTGGTGCAGGGTAATCCCCATTTATAACCAATTGTACCTAGGTCAAATTACAATTCAGGGTATTGTTGACAATACCAAGTTTTCTTTGCCAACTACATCCTTTAAACATCAGCAAATCCTACCTACTTCCTCTTGTGTCTGTCACAGAAACCATCCAAACAATGGGAGCAAGCAATCTTCACCTCAACAGCTATTGACTTCAAGCAAACTGAACACTTTATTCATTTTTACTCCTGGAGTGGAAAGTCCTTGCTGTTCTACAGTATCTGAAAGCCTCGCCACTGATTACAACCAGTTCAGGATCTGGCTCCTCCTCAATATATGAAAATGGACTTGAAACAATAGGAAACCTTATCTGAGGAAGTTAACACAGGTCACTCTTCTCCACATGTGGATACAGACTTTATACTGACAGAAAAACAGCTTAATTAAGTTTTATGAATTAGACAAGAATGTGGAAAAAGTGTCATATACACAATGCTGATTTAAAAAAAAAAATCACCTTTTTAGGGGAAACAGATTTTGCATCTTTTCCTTACATAACTTTTCATGTAATTGTTTTAAAGAAGAGTCATTAGGAAGTCACTTGAATATTCAGCAAACAGGTGAGCTGAATTGCAGAAGCATATTCAAAATAAGGCAAAACCAACCTGCCTAACATAGAACTTTTAAGTAAATGCCTGTAAAAGTGATTCCTCACTCTTTTTGTGGACTTTATTTTGTATGAGAATGGGAATGAAAAAGTAAGAAAATTACACTAATATGCAATTCAGTATTTTCCTATTGTAACTTCAAACAACAACAACAATCTTTTTCATATACATTTTTCTCCCTTAGAACTCAAGAAATTGAGTTCTTGCAGAAAGCAGAAAATTACAAGAAACTAAACTGTGTCCTGTTTTTCAAATTTTATCCGAACAAGGCAGTTGTTTTCTACTCTACATTCCACTCACTCTAAGCAAAACTACAAAAAGGTACTTTGTGATAGGTAGGCAAAGATAAAAAAATATTTAATAAAAAGGTAAGAGAAGATGGGCCTTTGATGACAAAAAAGAAAGGTTTGAAAGCGCAGACATTTCTAAGATTCTTATGGTAGGAAGGACCCCTTTCCATAAGACATACAGGAGTAACAAAACAAATTCTACTTTAAACAGGTAAACTGAAGCTTAAAGCATTAAGGGGAAGCTTGACATGCCAGATCCTTAGCTAATAGAAATATGCGTAATTCCAATAACGTCAATAATACCACATGAAGTTATGCTAGCTGTTGATCTCACTCATAATATCTAAAGCCTACACCTAACTATAAATACACATATTATGTTTGGTTTTTGAAAACGGATTGAAGTTTAATAGCAACTCATAATTGAAATATTCATGGTCCCAAGCTAGCTTTGAAGTTAAATCCCTGAGTGGATAAAGTGGACCGTATATCTAATCTAAACTAAATGTTTCCCTTAGTTACTAATACCAGTGCAGTTTCACTAGTTAAAATCATTATTACAAAAAGAAATGCAAAACCCACAGCACTTTAAGGGGCATTCAGTCTTGCTCACTGGTAGGACACAGCACATGATATTGGCAGTATCAGTTCCTCCGCTACCTTCCACATATTGCTCCAAGAGCTGACCTCTTCAAATCACCAAGCTGCTAATTTCTAGGCAAGAAAGTTTTAACCACAGCTTTCCAGTACTGCTACTGCTACTGAAGTTTCTTAAGTCTCCTTCTAATGTCACAAGTTTCAATTTAGCCCTGCAAATCTGCCTCAGCTTTAAAGCCCATTTCTCAAGCAACGAATCTCAAAATAAAATGTCATTAATTTTTGTACCTAGACTGCAGATTGTTACTGTTTCACTGGAGTACTGCAGTTTTCTCTACATACTCTGCACATCAACCAAACCCCCCTACCTATATATAGCTCCATAAATAAAATTTCTGCAGTGAACCACAGTTTAGTTGCCTTTGAACTGAAGTGGCTGTGACACCCTTCACTGGTTTACACTTCCATCCTTCACCATTTTTGGCTCAATTAAATGCATTAAACACTAAATCCATGAAAGCTTGTCCATCCTCTCCCACGTATAAAATAAAACTAAATAAATAAATAAATAAATAAATTAAAAAAAAAGCCAAGTGTTCCTGCCAGTAACAGAGCGAGTACTGTACAGAGGTATAGATTATATATAATAAGTCATTATAATGGAGTTTGAAGGCATCCTTTGGATCTCAAAGAAAAAAGTCACAATTGTGTTACTTCTGCAGCAGTAATTTCCCCATGGCTTTGGTTATGTTGATCTCCGTTCCTGTTTTGCAGAGCCCACAGCTACACACATTATATCCAAGTATATGTCTGAAACTCCATAACCTTTGCCAGAGTAGCTCACCAGGAAGCTCTCCTGACCTTTACTTAAGATAAAGAAACCAACTGAAACGAAGAAATAAATGTTCCTTTGATAATACTGTGTAAGCTGTGGCTAAGGAACTTTGAAATACAACAGCATTAATAAAATAACCATATTAGGAGTATTTCTTTATCACCAAAAGCAGTGACCAGCTTCAATGAGACTTTTCTTTCACAGCTCACAAATTATTTTCCAAGAATCATTGACTTGTTGTGTAACGATAATTGTGGGTTAATAGAAGCCCCAACTGAACTTCGTACTCTTACACAAAGGATATATGCATGAATGACTATATTTGGACACAACTCCCTATGTAAAATAACGTATCCAATTTTCAAATTATAGATTGTTTTGGCTTTCACATTAGAATTTTTTTTTTGTTAAGTCTTTTAAGACAGAGGTAGAAAAAAACCCCTCTTATAAGGGCAACTTTAAAAGTGACCATGATTGTTGCTTGGTATTCATACATGAACTTTGAGAGAAAAACAAAAATAAATTGTTGCTGTGTGGGAATACTATCCTGCACAGCAACAATTCCAGGGGACGGAAAAAAAAAAAAAGTGGTTTTTTTTCCCTCACAAAATGCTGCTATGAATACTCTCAATAAATTCTTCTTAGAACAATTCCTAAATAACTGGAAAAATAATCTAAAAGATTTATAGGAAAACTGAATTTGTTTTTTGGGTTAAAGACTATTTTAATGCAATTCTTCCTAATCTCTCTAATATTAATCTTAATGTTTCAGTACATGAATGCTGTATTTAACAGCTATCTGGTTTAGCGAACTGCAGTAATTCACTCTGATAGGATAAATTATTTAAGTTATCTAGCAAAATGGAAAAGCTCCCATGCGCTCTGCTACAATCAGCAGACACTGTTTAGAATAGACTTGTGATGATGGAGAGAAGCCTTGCCATGAGGAATAAAAATGCATAAAGATGCTCCAAGAAGTCTGTGACTTTGTCAGATGTTTCTCATGCTATGTCCTTGCAACCTCACAAAACCACAGAACAGGAGGTACAGCAAAGGAGAGCCAGTGCTTAACAGAACAGTAGTAGCATTTTAGCAGGTGAAGGCAAGACTTCAGGGGCACACGGTGATAAAAATAAGTTTAGGTTCTTGTTAAGTAGAGTAGAAAACAAAGCAAAGCATTCAGCTTAATGTAACTCCTGCTTCCTCCAATTAATTCAAAGGGAAATTTTGTCTGAGCAACAAAATGCCACATGCTAAGACAACTTAAAAATGCTTCAGCACTGGCTGTATTTGATTGATTATGTGGAGAACTGTATTTATTTGTTGATACATAAAACGTGCTGAGCAGCCTGATTTCTGCTCAGCGGAGTTGCCTCCTATGTCCCACAGTATCTGATCTGTACCGGCTCAGAACGCTCCTCTGCTCACTCTACGGACAAACAAACTCCTTCCACCTCCACAACTTGAGTTTTTCCATGCTTCCCTGGGGCTCAGGGTGGGAATAACAAGAGAGGGCCCCCTGCTAAAGGTTATACCTTCAGCCCAAACAACTTCTTTTGGCTGCACATCAAAATGTCACTTTATCTACTCATCGCACTGATGTCACCGACCAGAAAAAGGAGTTATCACATGACTGCAGATGACACAATAAATAACAAATATGAAGACCCAAACATAAATATACAAATACATATTTTTAAGAAAGTGATGAGTCATACTATACTTACAACTTTCAGCCTGATAGTCTGGCACAAACTGCTCATCATTGTCAGGTACCTGAGCTGAAGAAAGGAAAACAAAAACAAAAAAACAAACAAACAAACAAAAAAGAAGAATTAAAAGAAGCCTTTATAGCATAAATAAAGACTTGTGCTTAATTCAAAGCACTGCCAAGTTTAAAACTAGGATTTCTTTTTTCATTGTTGAGTATGAAAATCAGACAAGTGCATCATTTTAATATCTGATAAACCCTGGGGTGAAGCTCTGCGGTGCAGTGTGAGTTCAAAGCAGCCCTGGCACAGAGCCATGGGAATGGGCTGACTTGCCCTGCCTCACTTCCTGCACCAGGGTCTGAACCTACCACGCCACAGGTAAAATTCATCAGTGCTCTATTTCAAAATATCTGAACACGAAGTCCACACAAAAACAAACCCTAGTGATTAACACTTATTCTTCTTTAACCCCAAACTACCACACCTTCGGCTTACTTAAAAGGGATTCCAATTGTGTGTGGCAGTCAGCCAAAACAGTAGGGATTTTCTGTTATTGTTGTTTTAAATATCCAAAAATAACTATTTTACCAGACCACAGAATTCCTGGTTCATTAACTACATTTCAGACATTAAAAAAAAAGATTTACTTAAAGCAAAAATCATGATTAACATCCATTCACCTTATGTAGGATCATCTTTGCTTTTAGGAAACTTTCATCACAAACCTGAACTATAAAATACAATAATTTCATCATCTGCTAATGGATAATTTTGCTCCTGTGGTACCACAGTTCCTTTTCATTGTATATCTAATACATTAACCATCTCTCAAACTCATTTAAACCATTTAAGCTGAAATACCACTAAATGTATATTACAGATGAATGCATTCAAATAACTGCAGAAAATTACACTGAGAAACAGCATCCTTGGAGCAAGACTGCTTCTGTGTACATCCCGAGAGAGATCCAGCTTATCGTCTCAACTTTGTCATCTTTTCCTCAACATGCACACTAACAGGAATCACCACAGCAAAGCTGCATAAAATTATCTGTTTAAAAATACTTTAATTTACACAGTTCTTCTCTAAAGACAAGCAATTCACATGATCTTCATTAAAAGTTAACATCTGCCACAATCTGATTACCCAATGAGATCTGAGAGGTAAATACTGCTTATATAATCATTTATCGAAACTGTGACTATCGAACTATTAAATACCTTAAGTGATAAAATGGAACTTTAATGCCCCTCAGAACACTTTCTAGTTTAGAAAGCGCATATTCCCTCTCATGTACATACAATAGCTACCAGTTTTAATATAATTGCTTGAATTTAAAAGACATATTTAATTATAATTACAGTTATTTTCAATGTGTACTACAGTACTCTTCATGGACCAGATTGCCACTCCTTACTCAGGAAGTATTTCTAATGACTTTACTGGAATTTTTTTTTTTCCTGGTAAAGAGTTCAGAATCAGGCTCATTACACTGAAAAATTATTTGCTCTGGATTTTAAAATAAATTTAAAATCTTACTGTCTTAATTGGAGAAAATACCCCTTAAGAACAAATGACCTTGGGAAATACGCACACACATATTTCAAAAGAAGTGTGAGTAAGATAAACATACTAAGTGTAATTAGCCTTACTGTGAAAAAAAAGCATAGCTACTGTTGTTTTGTTGTTTGGGTTTTAAAAGAAAAAAATAACATTAAAGTAAACCATGCTTTTAGGATAAATCAGTGCCTCTGAGGACATGTTGGCTTCTCAAAGTTTGAAGCTGTATAAAACACTTATTTTACCAACCCAAATATTCCCAGTATTTTCAGCACATTGAATTTCTCCTTCTTCCAGAGAAACTACAGAACTTTTACCAAAAATGAACTCATGGAGCCCAAATACTACCACTGCAATTTCTGACATTTCATGCAATTAACTGCATGCAAATGTTTGGCATTTTCCTTACAAACATGCCAACCATTTGACTGTCACAGAAGAATCCAATTATGAAATCAAGGTCTTCTACTTAAAAATCAGTTCATAAGGATTTCTTATATTTCCAATTGTTTTTCCAGGGTCTGTGAGTACATTCAGATTTAAAGTAATTGTATCAAGTAACTTCTTGTTTACAGAAGACACATCCCACGCAGTTTTCTTAAGCCAGCTATCATTTTCAAATGCAGCAAGGAGGCTAGCAGAACTCAAATTTTTTTAACACACACCTGCAGTTTATATATACATATATATGTATTAATCTGTGAATCTAGGATATACGAAAAAGCCCTAAAGAAAAAAAAACCAACAACACCTCCTGTTTAAATACGGAGGCTACACTTAGTGATTGCAGCACTGGTACAGCCAATATCATATAACTTTCCATAGAGCGTACTCCTCACACCAGACAGCTTCACCAGTACTTTGTTCTGGTTTTATCACTTTAATTTGACTCAGTCCAGAACAAATCTGTAGTAGAGTTTTATGTAAAGATATCAGTAAATAAGGTCCTTTTTGGTTTTTAGCCAGCCACAGAGTAAGGAAAAAATAAAATATATCATGGAAACCTCCCTGTTACTGCCATTACACCTGATTTGCTCTTGTTTATGGAGTAAACAAGAAAAATGTACTTCATTCACGGATCCCCAAAATTTATGAAGGCATATTTAATAGAGATCAAAGCACATCACTTTATCAGTACTCTAAAAACAGGTGGAGACTGCGCTGTCAAAATTTAAACACGACATTAACATAGCCTTAAAAGCCTCTGTAGAGAAAGGAACACAGCAAGTTAAGAACTATTTAAAACCCTGCCAAATATAAACAAAACAAATAACAACATCCAAAATGTTCAACCCAGGAACATGCATTTCCTACTGGAATCTAATTTTAGTAGCATCAGTACCTTAGAAATGAGCCCAAAAGGCTATAGGGAGAAATTAAAAGGACCAGCTAGTGGAAATGAGAATTATTCCTTCATTTAATCCAGTATTATTTTTACACTAGCAGAACTGAAACTTGCACATGATCACACCGCCGAAATGCAAGCAATCATCCTCATACACAGAGAGTCCTTCCACCAGCACCTACTGCAGGAGGGCAAAACATTGGGATACATCATCCCATTACTCAAGTAGAAGAGGGCTTTTGTACTTGGAGTTTGAATAATTACAGGCAGACTTTGTAGCAAATTAAATACTGGTAAAGACCCTTCAACATGAATGTCTGAAAGGAAAATGTACTTGCAGTGTTGCAACTGTCTGCACATTTATATACATATGCCATTCATTTCCTCTTTTATTCACAAATACTGCAACTCAGCAAGCAAGCTTGCCATAAAATCTTCATTGGTCTTCTGTTAACCTACACAAGACACAGTGCATAAATCACCAAAACTCTTTTTTTTTCACTTTGCCATTCAGAGGAAAATTGAAAAAGATATCTGAAATGATCACCTAACCGAATATTTTCCTGAGCTACTTAATTATGGGGGTTTGAGAAGGCAAGTGTATTCCAAAAGACTAATAAAAGGTTTTGAAAGGTATTAAGCACGTGGCTTTTACTGCTAATAGCAGAAGCAGCTACATTACTGCAACTCAGCATCAGAGCCACCAAGTCTCAGACTCCTGAAGCAGACATCTGCAGCATAAACTATCCAGCTCAGCCTAGAATATTACCAAAAGTTTTCTTTTTCTTCCGACTATAGCTATAACGTCTCAAGAGGATTCGGGAAGTGTACAGAAATGTTAATAATGATCTTGGGATGGTATCAGTTTAGGTTTTACAGTTTCACTACCTACTAAGTTAAAATCAGTTTGCCAAATGCAAACATTCACAGCACAGAAACACTTAATACTTGTTTGTAGTTTTTAGAGCTTTAAACAATCTTTGAAAAGCTGAACTTACAGCTCATTTTGCAAATGGAAAGCAATTTCGGGGGAAAAAAAAAGTTTAGAACTAGGGCCTGTTAGCTTGCTTTCATTGCAAGTAAACAAAAAGTCTCCATTAACAAGCATCCAGGACAAAAGGAGTTAATATTTAATTAAAACCAGCTCTATCCACTGTAACAATGACCTGGAGCCAAACAAGGCAGAAGATGTATGAGTCATTCTTTCTGCCAGTGAATGAGACAGCTGATCTCCGAAGCAATTCCTCAAGACAAGCAGTCAGAACTGGAGTTCTGCCTCCATTCACAAAAACACAGTCCAGCATGAACCATGTGGCCCCAACCACAAGCTTTTCATGTCACACCCTTCCAGAAAGCTACAGCAAAGTAAACTTGAACTTTAGGCATAAACACACTGATTTCACTGCTTTGTCTCAAGATGCAGCACAGACCTGCTCAGGAACATTATAAATGAAAAGTTAAGCAAACTATAAAGGACTTAAATTTAACTCTTCCTTCTCCCAGTCAAAAACTGCTTCCAAAAGCTGAGCTGCATTCCAGGGAAAGGTGTTCCTTTAAAAAAAAAAAAAAAACCAAAAAAAACGGAAACGTTCCAGAAAAACAAGAAGCTGCAAATGCTTCACTTAAAACTTTATTTTGGGTAGCAGAACACTTCCTGCGGTACTGTGTGCTCTGACCTCATGCTTCACTTTTAGAGCTAAGAGCAATTAGTTTTAAAATATCCATCAGTTATTCAAAGTGGTAAAAGAAATTGAAATTGACAGGAAATTCTATATGAACAGTAGTATTTTGGCTTCAGCTAAAATAAGATTTCAGGCCTCAACAGTAATGGGTCTATTGGGTTTTTCTTTGATTCATTGTCACTTCTGAATATCTGAAAGATTGGCTAAATTGTAACTAATTCCTGAAAGAGCTGGGGGGGCAGGGGGGTGTTAGTTGGTGGTTGTTCTTTTTCCACTGGAACAACTGTTTCTAACAAAGAAGCATTCAGAAAGAAAAACAGTTACAAATTTCAAGATGGTAAAAAATATTATTTCCCATAAGAACTGGATTTGCTGTCAAAACAACCCAAAACCCTTTTTACATAACGTGAGATGCTCGGACTAATAAACTTAAATGCAGTTGAAAACTAGCTCCAGATCTCAAAATTCTTCCTTATGTGAATAATCCCTAGGAATATGAAGATGGGTTTGCAGAATCTGCTCTTCATTTGCTGCTATACTAAAAAATGAGGAAAAAAGTTAGCGTAAAAGGAGCACTCACATTTAACATTTCGCTACACGCCTCATGGTTAGCAAAACCTACTATGCCTTTGAAAATTATTATTTTGAGTAAAAGTTATTTACTTTTCCAGCAAACAAGAAAAACATGAAAAAGTTTATTACTACTTTCAGACTATTACTTCTTACAGACTTTAAGACCTGTAGATTTTTGGTGGACTTATTTCTTTAGTATTTTGTTAGTTTTTTAAAAAATAATATCCCCTTCCCTCCCATTTTGCCTAATCTAACTCTTCTCCTTTTTTGGCACAGATATTTAAGATCACAAGTTATGAGTATTAGAAAACCCAACCTGTCAGATCACTAGAATCCACCCCAAAAAAAAAAAAAAAAAAGGAGAGAAGAAAAAAGAAGACATTCTCTGTACTACAAACTAAAAGTCTTTTCACTGCTTTTAAGAGTGTTTGTCCCCATTAGGCAGATTTCAGCTGTGCAGATATTGAATTATCATTTTTTGACTATTATTGCTACTATAAATATCGATAAAAGTAGATAGTTCTTGAATATGGCTACATAGAATTTGCCTTACCCTCGGTAAATTTTACAACTTTTTGGCAGAAAAAAATCTAGGTAGCCGGGTTAAACAAAACCACTCTAACTAGAGTACTATTTGAAGATCTAGTACTTTTATTAAAAATAACCCTTTAAGAACTAGGAGCTACTTACTTTCATACCTTCTCATTTAAGAAATAGACTATAAGTCAACACTTGCTTAGACATCACTGCAACGCTGGTGGGACCTTCACGTTAGGAGAGCAGAGGGCAGAAATTTCTAAAGTTCATTCCGAAGTTGGGTATTAATTTTTAGAGAAAAATTACTTACTTTCAGTTACTATAAACTGGCTTCTGAATACTAGTAGCTTGTAGAAGCCATCCACTAAATGTAGCTGAGCCGCTGTAGAGTCATGAACCCGTTACCTGTGGCTATTATTTCAAACCACTTTCTGTTCACTTAATATTTTTGTATTTTTTTTTCAAATCACCCAAAGAACATTATATGTTATTTTTCAGCATATTACCATCTGAAAAGCTTCTTATCTATTACTCTAAGAAGTAGATCTAGTATATATATTATTTGTCTTGGCTTGGGGTGCCTTTTATGTATTTTTAACAAGCTGTAGGAGAAATTAGTATCTGAGTAATTTTAAACAAAAATCTCAGTTTTGGTAATCTATTTTTCCCCAAAAACAAATGCTTTCCCTGTAGAAAGGAGACACTCACTCACTAAGAATTTGTTCTCTCTTCATTTTATTCCACAGTAAGAAGTAAGAGCTACCATGATAAGATAACATTAGATTAATATTTGAACCATTTTTTTCAAGGCACTGAACAATTGTTATCTGTCGGAACCAATCTGATTCCAAATATATAGAACCAATAAAGTCATTTTACAGTACTATCATGACAAAACGTTGCCACTGAGTTATTTAAATATAAAAGATACATGAATAATATTTGTCTTGGTTAACAATAGGCAATTTTAACTATTTCAAGGTTGAATATTGAAAAAATTATTAAAGGCTTCCCATTTTCAATTTCTGGCATCAGAAAACAGTTATACTCCATCTTCTGTCTTGCCTAACAATTGACACGAAGGAACCTTATTCGGAGTAAGTTTTACATCTAAATAATTTAGATTCTTTCTTACATATATAATACTACCTAGAGTAAGAACCAAAACTCATTTCCATAAAAATCTAGTGTGCAGCTAGTGGAATACATTTGTAAGCTTTCTGTAAGTAGTATTCAGCTTGTTAATTATGTAGTAATAAAATATTAAAGAGGTTACTGAATTGTTTACATTTGGATTAATTCTTTAATACATGTGAACCACCCACCATTTCGAACAGGAAACGAATACATTTCTTTTCTGTTTATTTGTTTACCACCAACTTGTCACAGGTGACACTAACTGTAAAAATCTTCAGGCTAAAATGCATGATGTAGTGAGGATAGCTTAAGGAAGAGCAAACCAAAAAAAATCCTCTAGCATTATTTTTGTGTGTCATAAAATGCAATTCACTTTCTTCTCCTAACTAATAAGTAGATTTTTGACCTGGTTACTCCCCAGTGGGGATCTGAACTCGTGGGAGAAACCTGGTCAGCTGCCACTGCTTTTCTTAAAAAGGGTCAAGATGTTTTAAAATTTCATGGTCATTTCCCTGGCTCCAGAGCTTTATGAAAAGAAATATGTAAACACTACTGATGCTGCCAAATTGGCAGACTTCTAGCCTATGAAGGTCCAGAAGAACATAAATGGACACATCTAGCAATGGGTAAACAAGTCTGATTTCAAAATCTGTTTCCTGGCTAAGCTCATCCATGTAGACATTTGAGTAGAGCTACAATATCCTCAAACACTGGAACATTATAAGGACTACCAAAAGTTGTTTAGGGTGGGGGGTTTTTTATTAAAACTTTGGGATCAAGTTAATAGCTCAATATTTGATGTTCTCAACTTTTTATTTCAGTTTTAGTTTAGCCTTTAGGAAAGCTGTGCAAAGTTTGTGTTTTACAAAACAGTTCAAACCATGGCTTGGCCCGAAACACAGAGATTTGTTGAAGTATTTCGAGAACACTGGAAAACCTGTAATATTTAACCATAACATACTGTAGACAAATAACACTATTTAGCTTTATTATCCTCTGCTAGGTGAAAAATCAACTTTTTTTTCATTTTTTAAATATTTACCAGATCATTTTATTTACCTTTAAAAAGGTTCCTCAACCTAGCTGACACAGGACTAGAGACCTTTCTCCCTCAGAATCTATCTAAATTTATTCAGTGAAATACACTCTGACTAAAGATGTAAAAAGGCTCTCAAACAATTCATTTTAATCTAAAATAAGCAATGCCTCTAGAGTAAAAATTGCAATTATATTCATGTATATGTACCTACAAAAATCATTAGTTTTAAATTCTGTATTATTTTTCAAATTTCCATTATTATCTGCACATGCATTATGAATATGCCTGTATTTTTCTAACTTATGATCAAAGAATATAATTTTCTCAGAAACAAAACCATCCATGCCAGTGAAAAAAATCAAAGTTATCCTCTCCAAAGAAAAATAGTATCTTTTGAGTAGTATGTTAACATAATGCTAGCTTGCCAGAATGAATGAGATAATACAACATAGAGAGTTCCTTAGGAAAATTACCACAGGGAGACAGCTACAGTTGTATCTGTTCATTATACTACAAAAATTATCTTAGTACAGGACATCCTGTTTTCAATTATTAGGAAAGAATCATGTTAATTCATAAAAATATATCCTCTGTTCCATTAATTTAAGGAGGGCTTTCTGATTATATACAGAATAACCACATACTAAAAATAATGTTACGAGAATAAAAATGTCATCAAAATAAACAATACCCCACTACTTACCTATAGGTAAAGAACTTGATTAACTATACATAAAGCTGTTAAAACAGAATCAGTATGTAGGCAAGCAGTCATCAGCAATATTTCCCTCTTTCTATGAAAACCAACAGCAAACATTTCACCTCAACATCCCTCCTTTCAAAAAAAATAACCAACAAAACCAGAACATCTCTTCTATAAACAGCTGAGCACAGTCCTGTACATGATAAAAATTAAACATATGTGAATACTCACATTCATTTGAATCAGGATATATTTAGAGAGATTTTTTTAACTTTCATCAAATTCATGTCTATTTCAGATGCAGAAGTTTACATATAAATGTCGACCAGAAATATTAAGAACAAGCAATGCACAAAAATCTTTATGCTTCAAATAAACAGTATTGTAAATATCAAAGGAAAAAACCCCAGAAAATATTGCTGAAAAGAACAAATAGACTTCAACTAGCACAAAGCTACCTTGCAACTTGTTAAAGTTCTCTTAATGCAGCAGCACATTTTTGTTATTGTTAAATGAATCTCTCAACAACTACTCTAAATTCAGATTTGTACATTACTGTTCTTAAACACTCTCTCTTCATTAGAATGTGCTGTGCAAGATTATTTGAAATACTTAAAAGAACATGCATGTGTAAAACAGACCAATGTTAGTTTTCTTATCACCCGGTACACAATCTCACAACTACAAATACGAATACAAAAATAACATGCAAAATAGGTTAAGGTTTCTAGAAAAAAAAAATAAAGAGAAAATGAAGAAAAAGGTACTGTTTAAGTAATTCATACACACCTAATGTTCTGTGTTGTGAACAAGGTGGAAAGAAGACACTTGCACTTAAATCTTGAAGCATCCCGTCCCGATGAACCCAGAGAAACTAATTTCTGCCATCAGAAAAGTACTCCACCAGAACACCAAATAATTATATGTGCTGCTGAAAAGGAAACAGCAAGCCCAGTTCTGGCTGTATGTAGTCTCTCGAGGTACAATAATATAAACCTGATCAATTGCAATTAAAATCTGAACAGAGGCTTAGAACTTGAAGTCTTGGTGCATTAGTTCTTGCCAAAAGCAGATGTGATTGTGAGCTGGAAGCAATTTCTCCTGGTAATTTGTGATGACACTGGGTAGAGCAGCCCCAGAGTCCCCAAAGACAAACTCATCAGAGGCTCTAATGTATGCATGACACATGAGGTGGCTCTTTTAGAGCTCAATTAATTGGGCTGAACATTAAGACAGCAAGTTCAGGACTTTTTTTTTCCCCTCCAGAGTTGTTTTTCCTCTTTTTAAAAGCAGTTTTTTTCCCTTACCTTCAGCAAGCCATGTCTCCTGTAATTGGCTCAGATCTTGAAAGAGTTCTGCAAAAAGATAAAGACACAGATAAAAGACTCGCACCTTTAATCTTTTCATAAGATTAAAATATGTTCAAAAATACGTTTTTCCCTAAGAACAATACACATGAATCCTATTTTGGCAGTCAAATGTATAGACAAAGTAGGTATTTTGGGGCATCGGTTAATGATTTTTCTATACCTATTAATAAAAACCCAAGCATTTACTGTATTATCAACTCTTGTAATAATAACTAGAACCTTAACAAAGCTCTGTAGTATAAAAGACTCATTCAGCAATACAAAGAAAAGTTAAAAATTATAATCTTTCTTACAGGTGAGCTAATTCACCTTATACAATTCAGGCCTCCTCCTGCAATATCTGCCCCAGATAAAGCTTAGTCGGACTTCAGCAGTTCTGCCTGAGCAATAACTGAGTATGTTTAATAGTAGGGTCATATCTATCATATAAAAATTCTGAAGCCACGACCTGAGATGCAGCAACAGCAAACAGAAATGGGAAATCTTTTGTACTTCCCCTTATGTTTTACTTTGTATGACAGGAAAATCACCACTATTTCCTCTATGTTGTACTCCCTGTGCTTCTTTAAAGTTAAAACCACTTTCTTCATAGACTGAGTTTTGCAGCAGTCTGTCTTCTTTTGCAATTCACTGAAATCAGTTGCTTATAATGGGTGTAAACCAGAGCAGCATTCAGCTTACTTGGAAACCTCAGAAACTCAGTTATGAAAATTCTGTTTACTAAGCAGGATATCTGAACTAACAAATGGTTTAATTTACTGTATTTTAAGAGAGACTTCCTCTCTTATGAATGCTGACAGATAACTATTTACATACACTTAAATGACAAAGGCTATTAATTTATCCTGTGGACTGATACCCCACGTTCACTTTGGGAAATGACTTAAATGAAAATCAGAAAGTTGCTTTCTTTTCAATCTACTTTTCCAGACAAGTAGAGATTTTGAAAAGTGTATTGATGTGTCCTGAACCTGATAAGATTTATACAGGTGTAAGTTATAGGCCTCTACATGCCTTCCTGTATGTCCCTGTACTCACAGAGGTGTAGGTATAGCACATATACAGACCTGTATATGGTCTGTAACCTAAAGAGGTGTTAACAGATACTAGTAGCCCATACTCCTCAAGCTACAAACACGAGTGACTACTGATGGGACTAAGCTATAAATCTTTGGCTCTCTAAAACTTTCTCAATTCTAGGCTTCACTAACCAAAATTCCCTGGATTTTTAACCCTATTAGTGTTATACAACAACAGAAACAGCCCAGCAGACACCAGAAGCCTGACTACTAGCTCTACAGCAAGCTAGAATGAAAATCTAGTCTCCACATCCACATTCTCTCACTCCTGCTACCACCAGTGAAGACGTATCAGCAAAAAGGATGTTAAAAGACAAGAGGAATGAAAAAAGCTTTAAATCTCAAGAGGCCTGATGGTGAAAAAGCCAGGTGCCATGACTTCTGTCAGATGCTGCAAAGTTTTGGCCTCAGTGCACCGACACCTGTGTGCCACATGTGCACAAAACCCAACAGGGCAAGTCAAGGAAAGGGTATCAACTTTATCAATTTACTGTCTTTGCCAGTTTGTTTTGCAGGAGTAAAGGCGATTTTCTTGTCCAGTTTATTCAGACTGATCTACATATATTTATCTCGAAAATAAATAAATAGCTCTCAAAAAGCTTTTCTGCGTTAGTAAGAAAGGAAGAAGGGGGGAAGGAAGGGGAGAATGACAAGCCCTCACCTTCTGAATCATGAGCCAGGTCTCTGTTAATGAATTTTCTTTTCCTGACATTTGTCGGTCTCTCATTACAGTTTCTCCCACGCGGATTCTATAAACAGGAAAGATCAGTTACTTTAGAAATCTAAGGTTTGGATTTTGGTTGGTTTGGTGTGGGTTCTTTTAATTTAATCAAGTATACTCAAAGTTGGCACAAATTCTTTGCATTTTCAAACAGGGAAATGATTGCCTTGCAGCCTTAAATTTCTAACAAAAGATATTGCTGAGCACCTAACATCCTCCAAAAGAGTCCTGTGGCTAAATGCAAAACATTTTTATCCACCTATGTAGACATCCATTTGTACAGATACATATATAATGTGCTCAAGCAGCAACACAATACCAATCATGTATTTTTAGCATCTAAAGTACACAAACCTACACAATAGCTCATAAATCCCTTCTGCATAAGCTATGCAGAAGAACCCAGATATGAAATTAAAATAGACTGCTTTGTTTCCCTGTGTTACTTATAAAATTGTTTACAAAGTCCGGAAAGAAAAAAAAAAGGAGAAAAAAAAAGGTTAATGTTTGCCTCAACTTCATTCTTCTGAACGTTGCAGGCAAACGCAGCCAGAAACTTTGAATGCAGCTGCTGCTGCTCTCTCGTCTCATCCGCTAATCATATGCATGATTTTTTAATCATCCCAAAACTGTCTTTAAAAGAACACGATGCTTTATTGCAATAACTAAGAAGATAGGCTCATCTTGCAGGCAAAGCTCCCAGATGAAGAGTCGCCTATACAGCGGTAACAAAGCAGAGACTGTGTCTGTAAAACTCCCCCACAGAAATAAGTCGGAGTCAAGTTTATAAACACCAACTTTGAACTGATCACTCACATTGGTGACCATGTAAGGCACTTGCTGGTCATAAAATCCATCCATTCTGCAGCTCTTCCACGAGTCTTAGCTCAGTGTTTTATTTACTGGGCATTTGATCTGGAGATTTCTTCGGGATCTGGACTCCAATCAGCCTAGAGGGGAATACAAGATGGCTTTTAGATTTTTTTTTTTTTTTTAA
>VXAY01003846.1:1068511-1086120 GCA_013399855.1 Oxyruncus cristatus | reverse complement strand
CCCGCCACCGCCGCGGGCCACGCTCGGCGCTCCCCTCTGACCCTCCGCCGGCGGCGGGGGAAGGGCTCGGAAGTCCACACTCGGATGCCCGGCGGTGTCTTGGGATCCTGCCGCGGGCACACCGTGTCCCCTACACACCCCCGCGTGGCAAGGCAACCCCCTCCATTCACAAAAACGTATTTTAAAAAAGTTTCGCCTCTCTGACTCCGCGAAGCAAAGCACACCCCCCACGCACACGCGCGCCCTTTCCGATGGCAGAGCTGCCCCGCAAAGCGCCGCGGGCGCCCGGCGGTGAGGAGGAGGTGAGCGCGGCGACAGGGACTTCGCGCCGCTCTGCCCGGACCTGGCGGCACCCCCGGGCTCGTGGTTGCTCTGAGTTTGCTTTTTTGTTGGGGGTCTTTGGTCAGCGGTTTTTGTTTTGTTCGGGGGGGCGGGTGGTTTTGTTTGTTTTGAGGGGTTTTTTTGTTTGTTTGGGTTGGGTTGGGGTGTGGGTTTTTTTTTTTTTAGTTGAATCATAGAAAGTAATTTTTATTTCCACTAGGATGATATAATTTCTAGGTTTTGTGGACAGAACGTGGCAGCACCCAGACACCGGATTTAGGGGACTTTTTGGTGCAGTGGTGCCAGGACCTACCCAACTGAGGATTTCTGAGGACTTCTCTAAGAAACTGGGATTTCTGTTCTTCTTACAGGGTGGCTGTAGTTGGCTGTGTCCAAAATCTCTCCCCTTTCTGAACTGCCAAAATGCACCAAACAGATTGTGTGGTTTCATAAGAGCTATATTTGTCCTGTCTTTGAGCAGTGAATTCCAGGTATCACAGGAATCAGGTGGTAAATTTAGGTATTCATGATGCTGTCTTGCTGTGAGATACAAAGTTTCAGATTTCTATGATCTGATATAGTTCAGCAATTAACAAGTAGAGCATCAAGTCCTACTTCACTCTCAGCACTTTCTGAGGGCTCTCTTTGTAGCTAAGGGTACAAAGGCAACTAAAGAAACCTGCTTTTATATGATTTGCCTGTGGTGGTTTTAACAATATTCAGTTACTTCCTCTGTATTAATTTGTTTTGAAAATTGCAGTTGTTTCATTACACTCTATTCTAGAGCATATTACTTTTTGCCACAAAATTTGATTCACCTCCTTTCTGATCTCAGTATTCATACTCACTTGACACTTGTCCTGTCCAGACGAGGAAGAGGGAAGCACCATGTTCCCACTTCTTCTGTCTTTCCCATACTGCATTTTCAGGGAAAATGTCCACCACCAGCAGCTTGTTTTCTGTGTTCTTTTTACATCTGTTTTCAAACACCCACCCCTACACACCTGGAATTACAAGAGAGTAATGATATTCTAAATGTTGTATAAGTCTATAATTTTATTGTGTTCTTGGCCAAATGTCTGAGTTGCTGTGCCTGTAAGCCGCTTTTGTGATAAAATAGAAAAATTAAATTCTACCAAATACTCCAGTATAAATGAAGTTTGCTGGATAATCATAGAATGGTTTGGCTTGGACGGGACCTTAAAGATCATCTAGTTCCACCCCCCCTGCCATGGGCATCTCTCACTAGACCAGGCTGCTCAAAGCGCCATCCAACCTGGCATCCATAACTTCTCTAATGAGACCATGATTTTCTTACATATATCCAGACTAGAGCAGCTGCTGAGCTTGTGGGAACACTGTGGCTGCAGATGTGACCCCTTCAGTTGTCTATCCCACCCCGCTGGATGGATGTCTGAGCCACCCATCAACCAGCTCCCAAAGCACTAGACTTTACCATATATCCTTCTAAACCAAAATCAGTGATTGATTTTCTTATCTTTCAACAGTGCTCTAAAAATTCCTGGTGTGTCAGTCAGACAAGCTGGTTTAACCAATGTCAACTGAAGTTTCCAAACTTACCTCAGAGCCATGACATATTAGGTGTCACTTGTGAAATTTGCACTGCTGGATCCTGTCTTGCGCTTCCCTACACCACAACCTGTACCTCACAAAGTTTGGCACAGCACTGTGGCCACCTTCCAGCATACCCCCCCTTCATGTGCACAGGTTTGGCATCCTGCTTTATGGAGCTTTAGGAGGTCCAGGTTGGGCTGTAACTCCAAGAGAAGCTGTACAATAAATGCGTCCTGGCAGGAGAAACACTATTGCTTGCTGTTCCTCTTCGTGCCACACATCTCTTCCCTGTCACACATCGTGGGGAGAAAAGGAAGAGTAAAGCTATTTTGAAGCCCTCTTTATCTTCATCTTTGTTCATCCACTCTGCTGAGTGGTACTCAGGAAAACTTAATTAACTATGAAGAGGAGAATGCTGTAGATGTAGTTCTGTGTGCTGAATGCAGTCTTGTACCATCACCAATCAAAACTGTCTTATATGTAAACTGGTGGGGCCATATAATTATTTTGTAATTTTTTATGTTTTTTCAAAATTCTTGCCACTTTGTTCATTTTTTTTAATAAAAGCTTTATGCTTTAATTACTCCTTTCAGTAAGCAGTACTCTTAAATATCTTATTTAAAAATAATCCTTTTAGAAAATGAAAAATTAACCTCAGAATCACTTTAATTTTTAATTGAAAAGAAGAAACAGTTTTTTTACCAGATTGAGGATATTCTGAAAAAAAAGTGCTGAATTTATTTTAGTATAAAAACTTGCTTTAAAAAAATCAACTTTTCTAATGATATTGCTTTATAAGCAAAGATACTTGTTTCCTTTTAAAAACATACATGTTCAAGTGTACTATAAAGCTTCACTATATACTGAAAAATGTATATTTCCATTTCTTAGTGGCAATATACATCACACACTTCTCTGAAAGAGGACAATGAAATATATATTTCTTGCTCAATTTCACACATTGTGGAGCGACAGATAATTGCTGTAACATAAAACATAAAAGTAAATCCAGACGGAGCAAAGAGAAGATTTGATAAATGCTGTTTTTTCCTAGAAAATGTGAGAAAATTTCACCATGTTTCTAAATAAAGAAATAAACCATTACAATCCAGTATGATAAAATCTAAGTTCAGTCGGAAAAAAAAAGTAATAAAAAGTAAAGACTATGAACTGACTTGATAATAAGTCAGAGAAATACACTCAAAAATAGTTTGTGCTGAAAAAAATAAACATTTTGAACACCTTCATAAAGTTATGCTTACACCAAAGAAAATCTTTCAGAAAAACAATAGTCACAATAGAAACATAATAGCTAGGCAAATTTCAAAACAACATTAAGTTAAAAAAAATTGTACTTGTTTCTCTGAAATTGTTTAGGTTATCCATTCTTCCAGGCATTCCCCCATAAAACTTTGATCTACTTGTGGGCCTGATAGACAACAGAAGAGATACCCTCCATCCAAACAACTGTTGAGCAGCAACTTTTTAAGCATAGTCTGTAGCAGACTCAATAAAGTAACAACTAAGTATGTGGCTGACTACAGCAAACCCCTGAAAACCTGATGAGATTTCTCTCTGGTAAATTAACCCTTGACCACATTTTAACCTCCTGATGCTGACTCTTTCAGTAGGTTAACAGTGCTTATTTTATCATGATGCTAGTGCCATACAACAAAGTAGTATATAACAGCAAAATTAAAAAGAAAAAAAAAGAGAGAAATTTATCGGGCAGATACTTGCCCAACAGCGTGACTTTTTGTAAAGCCTGTGTTTCAAATGCAGCATTGAGGACTAAACCTTAAATCAAGAAAAAGGAAAGTACCAGTAGGAAGAAAACACATGGTGATTATATCCATATGCTAAACTATCAGATGTGGAATTAAAAGTACATGTAAACAAGTATCTTCAAAGAAAGAAGGAAAGAAAACAAAGAAGTAGTCCCAACTTGACTGCATGAATTAATATAACATTGCATACAGCACTGCACAAACCTAGAGGCCTTCATAAGCAACTGCATTTAAATGGCTGTTTACCTGATAATGCAATGCAGGGCAATTTTCAGTAAACATTTATCTACTAAAAAGTTATGCTAGACAGAAGAACTAAAATTAAGATATTTCACAATCAGTGCAAGAAAACAAAAGCCCAAATAAACCTTCTATTGCAACGTGTGCCAACCATATCCCGGGCTGCGCCAAAAGAAGTGTGATCGACAGACCGAGGGAGATCCTCCGCCTCTACTCAGTTCTTGGGAGGCCTCACCTGGAATACTGCATCCAGTTCTGGGGCCCACCACATAAAAAGGACATGGGCCTGTTGGATGGGGCCACTAAGTTGATCAGAGGACTGGAAAACCTGTCCTACGAAGACAACCTGAGAGAGTCAGGGTTCGACAGCCTGAGAGAGTCAGGGTTCTTCAGCCTGGAGAAGAGAAGGCTCCAGAGACACCTTATAGCACCTTCCAGTACCTAGAGGGGCCTATGAGAGAGCTGGAGAGGGATTCTTCAACAAGGGCATGATAGGACAAGATGGGAACAGTTTTAAGCTGAAAGAGAGGTGAATTAGAATAGATATTAGGAAGGAATTGTTTAATTTGAGAATGATGAGGCACTAGAACAGGTTACTCAGAGAAGTTGTGGATACCCCATCCCTGGAAATGTTCAAGACCAGGTTGGATGGCACTCTGAGTGAAAGATGTCCCTTCCTACAGCACAGGGGGTGGCACTAGATGACCTTTAAGGCCTCTTCCAACCCAAATTATTCTATGATTCTGTGCTTCTATGAAAGGTGAAAAGTAAGTTTAATTTAATAGTATTTTCAGCCTTCATTGTAACTAAGACTTCAAACTATAAAATCTCTAGAAAGGAGAAGGCCTGGCGCCTCTCTTAGAGCACTGGCCCATTTGTTGGAGCAAAGTAACCTCAGTATTGTTCTGGCACTCCCAGTAGTCTTCTGGGTAATTCCTACACAGGCAAACCCTCTTGTCTCACTAGGGTTTTTTTGTGCTTATAAAGTGAGACATTGAGTTCTTGAGAAGTACCGCTGAAAATAATAGTCTGTTACTATTGACTGTGAAGATACTGGCTCCCCCTAACTCCTTGGATTGCCAGAGTCCTTCTGAACCTTTGAAGGGCAAAAATCATGCTACACATATGTATTAACTTCAATGACAGTTGCTACAAAGCAGGAGTGAATCAGCCAGAACTGTGAATCCATGATCAGGAACAATGCTCAGCTCTGCGTGCCATCACAACCAAAGCAGTAAGCTTTCCTCTACCACAAAGTACCAGAGAACAAGTTAAATGACAGTTTGATTAACTTGTATAAATCATCATTTTCCCATCACAAGAATGCTCATTTCCTGACCAACTGAGCAAATCAAAATAAAAATTATACTAGTTTAGGACCTAATATAGCAACGTATGAGTCACTGGAAGAACAAACCAAGTTAAAGCATGTAAATGTAAATTCTGATGGGTTCTTACAGGGTCAGTAAGTTTCCAGCTTTCACTCCTTGCAATAAAATGAAGTAGCCTAGAAGTCACTTGAATATCAGGCCAGTAAAAGAATTTGTGCATAACCCTTAATCTCACAGATGGTTTTGATTTGCACGTCCTCCTGTATGGATACCAAGAGACAATCGTGCAAACACTTCAGAATCCTTCACATACTTTATGTGAGATTTCTGCCCCACTGTAGTTCATAGAGGTTGTAGAAAACCTCAAGTCTCCTGATGCACTTATAGTCTAAGGCAAACACGAAAGAAGGAAAAGGAAGAGAAATGCTTAAAGATTGTGTTTACTAAGTTTGCTGGAAAATCTGTTGTTTAGAAGTTGTTCGGTACACATTAAATGGCTTTGGTGGTCGTTTAAGCTCTCTTGAAACCCAGAAGACAGAGATGACACAACGTGCCCTTTCAGAATTACAGGCTCTGACTTAAGATCACTATTGGACATGCTCAAAGCTTGACCACAGACATTAACATAGCAGCAAGAGGTCTGTTGGAAAAAGCAATGCCATTTATTAAACGAGTGGTTATAATGACAAAAAAACCCAAACAAGCTTCTGGAGTAAAAGGACCTTAAGCTTATCTACTCTGTTTTTTAGCAGCTGCATCAACTGGGCTAGTAAAAAATATGACCTCTCTCTACAATCGTTATTTTACTAATTTTGACAGAGCAATAATGAAAACACTTACTATTAGCAGGCAATAGCTGTATTGATATTACATCATATATATATACACATGTGAAATCATAAACACATATAACCATTAAGATCTAGCCATCCACTACCACCTGCCTACCATACTTAAACCCACATGTCTGCATAAAAACACCTGAGTACTCCAAGACAAACAATGGTAGGGTTAAAGAAAGAGGACAAAATCTAGGCACAGCTTCAAGCACATAAAATAACAAGATACTGAAAAGTATATATAGATTACTTATACAAAGACAAAAATTAAAAGAATATTATTTCTTATGGTGTTTTTTAAGTAGTAAAGACCTAGTAAGGACAAATAAAAATACCTAGATAAACTTTTAGTTGAAGAGCACATTGTTCTAAATGCTGTTTCAGAGACAAACCCCTGCCCCAGTCTCCAGTTAATGAGGAAGCAGCTTTGTTATCAAGAGAGTGGAAGGTATGGATTGCCATTTGTGCTCAGGTGAGAAATTAATTTTTTTGTGTCCATTTGCATTAGGGAGTATGTATTTTGTTAGAGAGTAGCTAACGTGGGAGAAAATGTTAACTTCTGTGAGGTTAATGAGATCATATGCATTATGTTTTGCCATGTTTAATATTCTTTATTTTTAGTTGCTGAGAATGACAGCCTTGCAGCAGGGCTTTGTTGTGCCTGAGAAGGTACTGAATAAAGATGGTGGTCTCTGCCCTAGAGAGCATAGGTGTTTGTTCATCAAAACTGAAATTAAAATATATTCTCTCTTCCTCCCCAAATCTTGAGAGGCAGAAGTAACAAAATAGCTAGGAATGGCTTCTATCTGTGCCAAGCAGAGGCATTTTAAATCAGCGGTTTCAAGGCAGCGTTTGAAAGAACACAATGTATGAGGTTCCTGAGCTTTCAGTGGGAACTTTTCCCATACAAAGCAAAAAGTAAGTAGAAAATATGGGGCACTGCAGGCTGTCATTACTGCTTTTATGGCTGGTAAACTTTTATACAGCTACCTAGAGCAGACAGTATCACAGTTAGGTTAAACTATACTGCAAAGAGCCAAAGACAGGGTACATCTATGAGAGGTGGTTGAAGAGAGCATGGAAATCAGTAGAAGATGGCAATACAGACAAAGAGATAGTCCTGGTAGCACTTCATGGCACACAGCGGGAGAGAGGCGAAAAGAGGAAGAGAAGTTCAGATACTAGAAAATTGTAGGTAGGCAGTGATTGGGAAAAGCTGAGGTTTGCTAAATTTAAATTGAGGACTAAACAACTATATTGAGTCATGTGGTGAGTAAATTCCTCATTGGGAGGAAATTTCAGGTGAGAAGAAATCAACTAAAAATGGAGAATAAAATTATATGTACGGATGGAATGGAATGTACGGGATCTACACACCAGAGTCCTCCCAAACGAATTGAGCAAGTCTTCACAGAAATAATAAATGCCACAAAGGATATACCAACACAGTAACATTTGAACCCTTAGAATTATAAAACACAGAACAGTTAGAAGCAGGAAGTGATCTCTTCATTCAGTGAGTTTAATGGGCTTAAAAACTTTCATTTGCAACTCCCAAAATCTGTTCACAAGATAGGAAAGAATATTTATACCTGTTTTTTGAAAAAGGAAATTTAGGCTCTTATGAGTATACCAAGGACTAATAAGAGGGATAAGTGTTGCATGCTGGGAGGATTTCAGTAATATTCAAGGACTTCATTGCTTCTTTGACCTAGCTATATTGGGTCACCAAACTCAGCTCTAATGTTAGAGGCTTCTTCCACATAGAGTGCACAAGGTTACCATCATTCACAACTTTGCAATTCATTAGCTTTCAGTATTTGAAAAAGAGGGGAGAAGGGAAGAACACACAATCTCTGAATGTTAGGATTTTCATTTTTGAAAGTATCATGTTTTAATAGGGCATTAAGTTACTGGTTCTTATTGGATTTTATTTTGTCATAAAGATTTTTTTTGCCTGTTTTGAAGAATAAAACTATTTTAAAATGTTCTGCATTCAACCAACCACACACACAAAAAAGGGAACTGAAAACAGGAGGTGGAATTAAAGCTCTGATATATGTGACAAGGGCCAAATGGGGCAAATACAGTCTAGTCCCGACTGCAACTGCTGCTGTTACAGCTACAGGTTTACCATGAAGGAGCAAACAAGACAGGATGATTGCAGGTTAAAGGAAGCTGCTCAGGTTATATGCTGAAATATATTACTGGGAATTCTTTTCAGGTCTGTACAATCATAGAAGTTGTGACTTTCCATTATTGTATATTAAAAAAATTGGTTCCATAACTGAAATAATACATCTTCTGAGAACTGTCTCCTGCCTTAATAAGCAACCAGTGTGTATACTGTCCACAAAGAGCAAGAAGGATTCTTGTAGCATAGTGACATTTCATGGTCTTATGTTTCTTTCTATCACGTTTCTTAGTGTGTTTCTTAGAGTAATTTCTTAGCAGGCTGAGGAAATTACTCTACTGTAAATGTGAAAAACCTTTTTTGCATAAGGAAACTCTCATAAGCCATTCTGCTTCATCTTTTTCCCTGTGCATATTATTCTACCTAGTAATTTTTATCACAAAAAGTGTAACAGAGTAGTAGAACAGAGATTTTGAAGACAAAATCTGTACAATCCTATTTTGTTTTAAAGAAGGAGAAGGGGGTAGAGATTTTAACAAATCTTCTTCTGATCTTATTTACCTGTTACTGTAGCTTTTTATTTAGTCTCTGTATTTCTTAGGTTCGCATAGTATTAAATTAGGTGGTACCTACTCTACACCTAAGTTTGGAAATACCATAGACCAAGACTTAAAAGTAACTGAAGATTTATGTGTGAGAGGTTTTCAGAGTGTCTGCAGGAAAAAAAACATACTATTGTGAAAAAAAATCCACAGAAGCAGCTGCTCTTAAAATGTCATGCATAGGCACAGCAAGGATTGCACAAAGTTTCCACTACTTTTGAAAAAGTGTTAAAATAAAACAATAATAATAACAGTAATAATAATAAAAAGCCCCACAAAAACCTACACTCCAGGAAATACCAGTCAGTCTGAATGGAAATTTTCAGTTTGGCAGAATTTCAGAAACAGAGTGGCAGAACAGAGGCAGAAGGATTTGACATTTATTTGCTTGTGTTTCAAAATCACATCTTGGTTGAGAAAGAGGGAAGGAGGAGAAATAAACATCTCTAAGAAAAAACAGCAATATAAAAGGTGCAGCTGATGTTTGATAGGACTCAGATTATCTAATTACATTATACCATTCCTAACCTAAGATTTAAAATACAGAAATCATGTTTGGGTTTTGAACATAACGGGCTTGACTGGCATTCATTTGTCCAATTTTGATTTGGGTTCATCTTTATTTATTGTTATTTTAGTTTCAAGTGCTAAGTTTAGCTCTCAGTGTTAATTGCTATGTTTATTTTTCTTTTTAATTTCAGAGGCCTGTAGTACAGTTTGAACTGGAGAATAATTAAATTCTTGGTAAATCACACTCTAACAGGAGATGTTGGAATCCCATTGTGAACAGGGCCAGGCTATATTTAAAAAAAAAATTAAAATCTTCTCATTCAGTTGGAATCCAGTGGAGATAAGAACAGAAGCCCAGAGCAAACACGTAAAAGTCCTTAGGTTGTAGATTTGCCTCAAAAAAAACGAAGATATAAGACTACTTATATCTAAGGTTACAATCTCTGCAATCTGGTATTTTATTCAGGACATTCCTGTTGCAAACTGTTGATTCTTTCTATTATCATCACTAAGTTTTTGATGATAGCCTGAGGAAGAAAGCTGTTTTCTATTCACATTTTACAAAGAAAACTCAAATTTACTAAGCACAGTCCCCTGAATGACTGTGATTTTTTTTTTTCCCTTCACTCAAGGGAGATGCAAAGGAAAACATTTCTGAATTGCAGAACTTTCTCGCTTGCTTTCTCTTAATGTTGATTTGTTTTTATCAACTCTGATCACTAAATTTAATTTTGTAAATGCAATTCATGGCAAAAACATGTACCAAGTTTTTGAGGGCTAGGACTAGACTACAAGTCAAAGCAAACCTTCCAAGGAGGACTTTCAGCTTCCTAAGTTGATGTAATATTTTTCTTACTTTTTTGTCTGGGCTGAATGCCATCCTTTACTGTTAAGTTCTCTTCACAGGGTGTAAAAATATTAATTTTAAAAACTAAAAGATAGAGGATGAAAACTACCTTTACCAGGGAAGTTCACGTCATGACAATAAAGATGCTGTCTTCAGTGCACATTCCTTGGATGATGTAGATGCAAAGGAGCAGTAATATACACAAAGAAGCCCCTACACACATAGACACACCTAAAATTATTCAAAAGCTAAATATACCACAGTTCTACCCTTAGGATAGTAAAAAAGGCTGTACTTGACATATCTTGGTTAGTTTGCTATGATATTCAAAAGCTTGAGCAACAGGTAAATTGTTAGGGCCATGCATAATGCAACTCAGCTCAAACTTTTGACCACAAGGATGACATGGTTATATACATAAAGTCAAATTAGTCAAAAATGCTATCAACAAATTACGATGGTAAAATGATAAAATAGTCAAGTATTTTGGCTGAATCATACAGTAAAAATATGCATGTCCATAAATTATAAATCTGTATTCTACAGTTAAATATTGAATCCACATCAGCAAATTCAGAGTAAATTAAGACTTGAAGCTGAAGGCTTGAAAAATTGAAGAAATTGAAATTAGAAATTATTTTTCTAAAATACAAGGTGTCACCTCCTAAAGTCAAACAGGGCATAATTCTCCCTTCCCTCCCTCCTTTAATATCTCCCCATATTTATTCATACAGGAATGCATTAACAGTTTTTTATTATTCAATATTTCCCATAATTTTCCCACAAAGTACTAGAATAAGTATATCAACAATTAAGATTTCCTGATTTGTACTCTATGTATCTTCACAGAATAAAAGAGGGAAAAGCAGACCAACCTTAGAAAAAAAGGAAGCAAATGTTTGGAAATTCTGGGTATTCAAAACAGGTGAACAATTTAAGAACATTTCTATTTCAAACGTACCATTGAAAATTAAAAAAAAAAAAAAAAGATGAAGGGGAAAAAAGAGACACACCAATCTGTTGTTTAGGCTCAAGAGAATGAATTCCATAGATCCTATCATTTCAGATATAAAAATACTTTGTTCCCTTTGTTTCCTCAAAGATATCAGTCAGCAACATTGCAATACATGCCATGAGATTTATTTATCCTGCTAGATTCTGTAAAAGCAATTTTTGAATTTTCCAAGGTCTGCTTATAAAACCCATAATTAAAAGGACTCTTTTCTCCCTTTTATTCCCACAATCGCACAAACTGATAGCAAAATATTAGTGACAGTTATATCATAATTCACTATGAGGTCGTTCAAATCTCATAACTTATGTACTTTATTCTGATCAAAGCACCTTCTCTTACCTCCGTCAAAACCAAGATGAATCCATACTCTGTCAAAAGTCTGGTTTTGAGTAAGTCAAAAATGCCTTCATCATACAAAGGGTAATTTTTCCTAGCCAAGTATTGTTAACTAAGCACCAACTTGGTGTCCTCTTTAAAGAAAATTCCACTACAGAACCTTTACACATATACAAATCAATTGTTTTCTATTCACCTAGTTGATTACCTCCTAGGCATCTGAGATGTCCAAGTATTTGTGCTCATTTTCACTGGCACGACTATAGAAAGTTTTGTCTATACTTAAATAAAGCCCCTTGCACTAGCTGGTTAAAAACACATTTCTTCTCACAGTCAGAAGAGATTCATGAGAGAATCTGTTGTTCTGTTGGAATAATCACTCTATGCATATAGCCCCTTTGTAGGGAACTTTGCCTAGATGTGCTTTCTGAATTATGATTTCTAACTCAACTTGAAGACTTAACTGAAACTTTACTTCTGCGAAGAAATCAGAGATTTAAATTTGAAGTTCAAAAAGTCATTTATAAATAAAGTTATTACTTTACAGGGCTATATCAGGATCCTGGAAGATCATCTCAAGTTTGAAAAAGGACTCTAAATCCTCTTCTTCTTCCTTCTGTTTTGTACCAGGGCATAGAAGCCAGATACTTAGAGGTTTGCCAAGGCATTCTCCTTTTGCTGTTCCTTTATTAGGATTATGCACATGAAGTCCAATTTCCTCATCTAGAATAAATAAGAAAAAATGTAGAAAAAAAAGATATGGCAAGTTGAGGAATCAGTGACTCTCTTTTATTTTCTCCCTTTTTTAATATGAAAAAAAAGTGCATTTGGAAGTTCATAGAGAGGACTTCCAAGGTATGTAAAAATATTTTGTTAATAAACATTGCAAATTTCCCAAAGCTTTATTTTTTCAGCACTGGCTATTTTTTCCAGTTCTATTCTCATCTCTAGCCTTTTGCTTCTGTAATAGATAAAGGAAGGAAGAGTGCTTGGGTTCTTACTGTGGATACCTTCAGGATTAGAGCATGTTAAAAGCTGTTGAGAATTGCCTGTAGACCATTTACTTGCCCCTGGATTTTACCAGTTACTGAAAAAAGTTGAATGGATTATCTAAGTATGATGCTAAACATAGAGAAATATGCCACTATCTCATTTGCTTTAATTGTTTAACCAGGACTGTTTGGCATCTCTAATCCTGAATTGTTTTATCTGTTGGGTGTGGGGCAACTCAATAGCGTGAACTTGAAATGCATTTGTGACCCTGGCCCATACCTATACTTTGTTCTGTTACTGCTTTAGTCCAGTTTTTATTAGTGCAATTTTGATTCTGTATCACTGCATATTGTACACTCTGGAGAACTGGGGGCAATTAAAGCTACTCAGTCCATGGGCTCTAAATATGATCCTCTCTTTTCTCTAACAGCAATTAATCTGTGAAATTCTCATAGTTATAATCATGACTTTAAAAATCTTTAACTCATCCCTCAAAGAGTTGTACAATTCCTATGTGCTGTCACATATTGGATAATAAACAAACCAATGAAAACTGTTGGATGGATGATTGGGTTGCAGCTCCTTTTTTTTAAAGTGGTAGAGTGGATATTCCATGTAGAAGACATTCTGGTGCTTTCACATAAAGTTTCTCTAGTTTCACTAGAAGTATTTTGTTATATTTTTCTCAGTTAAATTTAAGAGATGTTTGGTCTGGGTTTATTTCCCAGCCAAGAATTACAGTTTCAGGTATACCAAAATGTATCTCTATTTGTTTTTCAAGTATTTTCAATTTTCTCCCATTAAAAAAACCCAAACAAACCGAGCTAACAACGAACAAAAAAATGCACTACCCAAGTCTGAACAAATCAAAACATTTTTTGATTTTTGACAGTTAAAAAAGACTAGGCTTCTTGTCACTTTGTCCTTGACACTTTTTTAAAATGTTTGAAAACAGTAGGTAGAAGTATTTCATATTACCTTAAAGGATGGATTTTAAATTTATAGGTATTTTTGATGGCTGCATTTTAAAAAACGTAACAAAAAATTTACCTTTCATATTTTTGTAACTCCCCCAAGAAAAGTCACTTATTCATATATTTTAATATGGAATGACCAGTAACTAAAAAGAAAGAGGATTCTGGCCTAATTTCTAGTAGTAACTAGTACAGTAACAAAGGATGATTGAACTAGAGCTTCTCTAATTGTTTTAGCTTTCCTCCTTAATAGAAAAGAGCACTGTAGTCTGCTCAGTGCAGAGTTTTTTTTAGAGTTCAGGTCATTAAAAAAAATGAGCCAGTGTTTGTAAAATTCCTTCAACAGCTTTAGAAAAGGAATGTGATTTTACCATTTTCCAACGAATTGTTGCTTCTGAGTGGCTTTTGGTTCTCCAGAAGGCACCTGATGATACAGAAATAGTTTCTGCATAAATTAGCTCAGGCTCTTCAATAGTCTTGCCATGCTGCTTTGCTGCAACAGCATAGTAAGTCAAGACTATTAGAGATAATTTATTATAACTTCTAAAGATTTCTAATTTATTCTGTGGCTCTTTCTAGCAATGGGTCTTTTATTGCATGTGATGCAGTCAGATAAATGTTGTGCAGTCTATCAAATTTTGCAAGCTCGCTCAAAAGCCGTTATCAGAGCTTAAATTCAGAGTTTTCTCCTGAAAGCAGTGGCACCTCCCTGATCAGAGCTAAGGGATGCTGAATACTTCTGGCATTTACTTAAAAAAACGCCCAAACAAACGAAAACACATCATCTTTTGCGGAATGGAGCACTTTGGGAAAATGCTGGAATGGCAACTCGAAGAAATATCCGCACTGTGCATTTGAAAAGTAGCAGTTTATATTAGGTTTAATATAGCAAAGAAATCTGTGCTGCCAGTACTGTGTGACAAACATCCCTCAGCTTTTCCAAGGGGAACATGTCTATGGCAAAGAGGGCAGTTGAATCTTGATGAGCGTTTAGGCTTAGGCTTCTGAGCAAAGACTACCAACATGAAAAGTATTCTCGCCAACTGTAGTGGTGCTTTTGCAAGACCACTAAATACAATTTATTTTTTCTGTCTGAATATAGCATTTCTTATATTTTTTGTGCTTTCCATATGGACATCATCTGCTGTTCTGCAAGTTTAGTGGTGCAGCGTAAGTATACAAAAATGTTCACAAGCCATTTCTTATCTGTACAATTAAGCAACTCTTACAAAAACACTATACATCACTTTAGAATAAAACACTAAACATAACTCACTTCATCATGAATACAAAACTACATTCATCCTATTTATCACTGTTAAGATAAATTAATAAATATCAGAATGAAAAGAAGAAAAAAAGGTAGCTTGCTTGCTTAGTTGTACTGATGATGATAGTATCATATGCTGTTTATTAATAGCAGGGGTTTTAAAAACAGTGGAGTAGTAACCCTTATAGTAAAAGGGAAAGCTGTCATAAGTGTTAAATTTCAAATAAGCCACATCTAGCAGCCCTGAAAATGAGATCTGGAAAACTGCAAAAGCTGACCAATTCACTCCCTAGTCAACAGCTGAGTGACTTTTGACAAGACCTGGGAGAATGGTCCATGGGTTTTGTTGGGTTTGGTTTGTTGGTTTTTTGTTTTGTTTTGTTTTGGGTTTTTTATGTAAGAAATTAATTTTCAGAGATTTTAAAGTAATTAATAATTTAAGAAAAAAAAGCCTAAAGAACCTTGATCAAATTCTGTGAGTTACCCAGGCCACATTTCACTAATTCTAAATCAAAATTTACCTTGTCAATACAAATTTTATGCAAGAGTTCCTATTCTCATTTTAATTATTGATACTAGTCTGATTTTCTAGCCCAACTCATATTTATTTTCATGTTTTGACTAAAATTTCCATAGAGATGGCAATTATGCAAAATGAACTCAGGACTTTTTTGTCTAGTATGATGACTAAAGGACCATCTTGAGTAATGTCTGGTGTAACTAATACTAGTGGAGTCTAGAATTCTTGATACGGAGCTAGGAAAGAATATACTGTCCATATGCAATTATTTAGTTTTGTACCAAAGAACAGAAGTCAAATCTTTACATTATCTGCAGCCTTTATGTTCACTGAAACTGGGAAGAGGAAGAACAGGGGGAGGGGAGATGTAGAATATCACTTGAGAAGTCTCCTTTACAGGAATTACATAATTTTTTTCCCCCGGGGCAATGGGCAGAACAAGGAGCATGTGCAGTAAAAAATAAAATCATCACATCAATACTAGACAGACAGAATGGGCATAGACAAAATAACAGAATTACAATTGGAAATTTTGTGTAAGACTTTCATATAGACTTCTGAATTTCAGTGAAAAGTTTTGTAAAATGTTGATGGAGATGTCAGGAAAAACTTATTCTCACATTTTAAGTCAAAATTAATATTGTTGTTAGATCTCAATTCACACAGCACACACTTCTGATGGGGTGGTAGCAATGAATGTGTTTAGAGTTGGGCTCAGTTTGTCTTGGTAAGCTGTATTTCAAGTAAAAGAAGTCCTTAAAGTGAAAAGAGAATGCAATTCACATATTTCTGAGGGTTTTATGCAATATTCTGTATTTTGCTTTTGCTGTAATTGAACAGAACAAGTGTGTGCGAAGAAACAAAGAGACAAAAAGCAGCAGGATGCATTGTATTCCTCTTGACCATATCAAACTAAAGAGGCTCCCGGAACTTTTCCATGCTTCCCAGAAACATCACCCACACAAGAAACATAGCCCAGCATGCTGAGGACTGAAGCTGGGACCTCATCCCTGCAAGTAAGAGTCCTCATGGATTCACAGTTTAAGTGCTTCTGAGAACATAGTTTAGCTCTCTGGTGTACCACAAGTATGCAGCCGTTTTGTTAAAAAGTCCCAGCTGTATAGTAATCAGCACACATTTTTAATCCATCTATTCTCTGCTGTGAAATGGCACTAGTGCATAATAGAGAACTTTAACAAGCATCCACTTCATTCATTTATAATCTTCACTTGAGCCAGTACTTCATTTCTGTAGGTGATAAACCAGAACACCACGCAGGTTCAACTGTAAGTCTTGAATCTCTAATACAGATTAGAGAGGGATTTACTGGGGACAGATGGCATAAAAGTAGGAGGGTGATAAGGTTGTTACCCAAGCCCAAGAGTACTATTCGGAGTTATACATTTTCCTTGTCACATAATAAGACAACAGTTGGGGTGCTAGATAGCAAACCTCTCTCTGCCTTCAAACACTGCAGCCATGTTCATCCGTAAGAGCAGAGATTAATCCTTGGGAGCATCATACAGTCATTCAGTCTCTGTTCTTTGCAACTGAATCTGTGGAGGGGTTGTTGTTGGGGTTTTTTGGGGTTTTTCATTTTTTTTTATAATCAATAGAAAAATCTGGGAAAAGGCTTCACTAAGATATTTTTTAAAGCAATATACTTAAGCAGTAGAACAATTTTTTAAAGCACAGCCAGCTGTAAAATGGTATCTGACAAAATGGTCTGTTATTTATCTGCACAATGACATCCCAACTTTGCCAATATCTTAAGGGTAATTTCCTGCAACTTCTCATTGAAGTGAATGCTTTTCATTTCTTTTCTTTGAAAATGAAAAGATTTACATTTCTTAAGGGTGGGGATTTTTGAAATAAATGATATTATTTAAAGTGAGCACCTCAACTACCCCATGTTGCACCCCAGAAGGTCTTGCCAACTCTGCATGATCGCTTGCTTCTGGCAAAGGACTGATCTCCCCTTTCATCTGGAAGGCTTCCCCACCCAGCATCCAGCAGTCATACCAAAGCACAGGAGTATCCCTTTTCCAAACTACATGGCTTTTAAGAGACTGCAACATAGAGGCTACAGAGAAACAAGGCTGATAAAGAGCCTGCTAGGGAAATTTCTCAGTCATGAAAACACATGTATGGCTGGGTTTTTTCCCCCTGAAATCTCTGAAGAGATTTCAGTTTTATACGTATGTGGACTTGAAGTGGACTGTTCTGCCTGGACATGTAAAATCAGATTATCTGTCCTTGAGCTATCCTCTTTATTCACCTGGACATATTGTGCAACCCATCCCCTGCCAAAAAAA
>VXAY01003846.1:1056243-1068492 GCA_013399855.1 Oxyruncus cristatus | reverse complement strand
AAAAAAAAAAAAATTGTGTATGAAAATACTAATAAAGCATTAGTATAATTAATTGATGAAAACTGACAGTTGTGATTTTAATAATTTTCTAACAGAAGTAGCATATTTTAGAATAATAATCATCGTATTAAAGTTACTCCGTTAACTGTGTTTTATAGTAATCTGCAGAACTGTTCGCATAATTTTAAAATCCTCATTAATCATAAAAGTAAGATTGGTGAGTAAAAAATTTCACCTCAGTCCTGTCTGTGTGATTCTAACATCAAAAATTACAGGTAAATCTATCCAAAAGTCTTTTAGAGGCTATATTCTTAACAAAGAAATAGAAAACTATTAAAATATTTCAGAAAATATACTACAAACAGAAATTGAAAATAGCATTAATGACTATACCTCGGGTATTGGCACATAAATAATGGATTTTTAAAGTTTTGTCACAAAATATAAATTAATATAAATTTATCTTCCTATAGTCTCTAATTTCCAGTCTAAAAATGAAGCTAAGAAATACTTTAAAATTATTTGAGAAATTTATTTAGAGCTGTATTTACTTATGAAACATAAATTTTTGCTTTAGAGAATTTATTTTTATAACTCATTATCAAATTGATTTAATACCTATGTTTTTGAAAAGAAAAAATTTCCATTCAGAGAGTTACACCTATGATTTTGACAGATATGAAGTTGTCTAAAGATGGATAAGTAGCTCCTAACCCATACTGAAATCAATAGGGGCTATGCATTACTAACGTAGTCGGAAGCCTAAAGACAAATATAAATCTAGTCAACAATCCAGATGTCAAAAATCTGGAAGAAAACTTTATTATCAATGTATGTGAATGAGATTGTGTGCCCTGTTTGGGGAATTTAATTCACATTTTCTCGAGCATGTAAAAATGGCCTTCCTGTGTATTTTCCAATAGACCACATATAAACCTCATTAAACTGCAGCACTGAGACCTACTTGAGAAAGTTACTTAATGCAAGGAAAAAAAAAACCCTAAAAACACCCCCAGCCCAATAAAACAATAACAACAACAAAAACACTTCACAGTATGCTACAGGCTAAATACCATTTTCTGTTTTGACATCTGTCTACATGGATGAGTTAAAGTGAATTTTCTGCCAACATTTCTAATGATTCTGAGAAACACTTTAGGAAAGAAATTAAATAGAAAGAAAAGTACCATTTTTGCTTCATGTTGTCATGGCTATTGGGTTTTAAAGACTGATGTTTTTAGATGCTGTTAATTATTGCTAAAGCTTTTTACTTTTTTCTATTCTTTTGATTTGACTGCACTTCAACTATAAGTATTTTTTAGGAGGTCATGTGGGACATAAAACCATAAATATCTGGCATCTTTTTCAAAGCATGAGCTGTGGTGCATCTTCTAAACTATACAAGCATATAAACTGCATCTTGAGAATCTTAAAAGTGCTTAAAAATCAATAATTGAGTGTTTTGCATGAGCATCATCAACTCTCTAGTGACATCTTAAGAGGACTTTGAAAAAAGGTCATTATGTAATACTTGAGAAGGTGTAACTCCTCTCACCTTCAGCATTAAAACACTTCTTCGTCTTAAAAATAATTGCATAATAATGGCATATGAAGCAAATAGTCTACTTCTACAGACGGATATTGCAGCCAAAGTAGTGTTCATTGTAGGATAACTAAACTTGTAGCTATGAGGTACACAGACATGTGGAAAATTTTGGTATATTGCTTTTGGGAACAATATAATCCCCATCTATATCGTCTAATTCTATAAAAGACTACAGTGCTCAACAAGTAGTGTAATTCAGTGCTCTGTAGTCAACAACAGCCTTCAAATATATGGAAGATGGTGCGCTTCAGACCATTGTAATCTGTTTTAGTCTTAAGAAGGTTTACTGAACTGGTTGCATGGGGCTACTTTGGCAGAAAAACACAGTTGATGGATGCTAGTTAAGCTTTGTTGCACAGTCACTCTGGCTTCTCTGTCCTTTCAATTCAACCCACTCACCTATACCTAAATTCCAAAGAGAGAAAAATTATGCCTATTTTATTGATTTCCTCTAGAGAAGTAGGAATCTGTAATTTTCAACTTTGACAACAAATTTATTTACACTCACTTAAAGTTACCAAGTTGTTTATTTGCTCTGTCCCTTAGATCTGCACCTAAATCTGTATTAAGTTGGTGGAAATATTTCTGTTAACTTCAGAAGAGTTTGACCACAATACATTCAGGTTTTGTTCACCCTTTCTCTACACCTTTTCTAAGGAATTGACATAATGTCACATTTAAAAAATTGTGAAACAATTAGAGTAAAACCTCCGTAAGTGAATTTTAAATGTGTAGTATTGTGTAGGTAAAGGTGGGGAGCTGCTTGTTTTAAACTCAAGTGGAACAGAAACTATATTTCCTGGGAATATTTTGCATTAACAGTAGATTAGCAATTTGGCATAAAGGTTTATCTATTTAAGTTTGACATTGTGCTTAAATGTGTTTTGTGTCCTCACCCCCAAAACCGAAAAAAAAAAAAATCCTATAAGCCAAAGAAGAGAGCATAAACATTAGCTTTGAATATTCAATTACCTTGGCTTTTTTGATATCATAAACATGCTTCCAGTAATTCATAACACTTCATATTAACTAGTCACAATAAGAAGCTTCTTACTATTTCACTGAGTATGCACACTTAGTGTCACTCTACAATGTAATATTTCTGGTTTTAAGACATTCATATTAACAGAAAAGGTAGCAAATGTCTGTGTGGCGTGTCCCTGTAGGAAGGACTAAAACTTGTGATATTGTAAGGGCCTCAAGTGGAGCTAAAAGAATACACTTCCTCTCAGAGGTGCTGGAGGTTATGTAAATCCTGTCAAGGGTATCTAATGGTAGCTGCATGCCACAAGGCCTGCAGAGTGTGAGACTTGAGGGGTTACTCAGGCCAGCAAAGCAGCACTGACTAGACCACTGAAAATGCTGAATGGATTCCTCAACATAAAAACATGATAAGAATGGAAGGAGGCATGCTACAGTTGTTGGTTACCTTTTCTTGCTGCTTTGCAAACAGAAGATGGCAACTTTCCTTTCTTACGTGGTCAGATTTAAGTCACAAAGGAATCAATATGTAAACACTTAGGAGAGAACCATATGGTGAATGATAAATGACAAGGATCAATTTAATAAAACCTATCAGGTCACAATAAACATAAGGCACCTCTGAAAATAATTAAAAGAGATGGTTTGCTGGGTAAAGCGATTGTAATTGTTTTAGTAGATTTTTAGTAAAGATTTTTGTGTAGTCTGTCCTGCAAGCTTTATAGAAAAAATGGAAAAATGGAGCTGGAATACACTTCAGGTGGCCTTCTAGCCCATGCTCAAATCTGAGTCACAAGTGGCACAAATGCCGCACCTAACACATTTGTCCAACCAGTTCCTAAAATCTTCCAGCAACAGACTCCACAGCCTCCCTAGGCAAACTACTCCAGTGCTTAACTGTCCCTTGAAGCAAGATTGTTGTTCTTGATAGTCAGACTAATCACATCACTTCTTGCCCTATCGAGAGACAAAGAGCTTATTCTCTCTCTTTTAGCATCAACTTTTTTACATATAGAAGCCCTAACATTTCCCTAGAATTTTCTGTTTTGTATAATAAACTACCTGAATTCTTTCATCTTTGCTCACAACTCATCCTCTAGCTCATAGATTAAAGGTAGCTGGAACGAACATGAGGGGAGATACTGCAGACACAAATATAAAATGGTACTAATTCCAATAGTAATAAATGAATATTCTGCAGTCGTGTATTGAGAATAATAATGAAAGGAGACCATTGTTATGTAGGCATAAGTTCTTCCATGAAGAGAAGTGCAAACTAACAGTAGCTTTTTTTTCCATATATAAGTATTTATATCCACCTGCATTCAACTGAAGATCAGCATTGGTTCTATATGGGATTTAAAATAAAGTAGCACATAGCTAAAAGGTGTGTCCTAAACTCTTTTTTCAGAAGACAATATTTGAGATGTTACAATGTAAAGGAGTCAAAGAGGTTAGTTATAATGTAAAGGAATTGAAGAGGTTATTGCATTTGTGAACTATTTAGAGGAAATTACATCTTGAATTCATAAATTAGTATTTACTAGAAGAGCCTCTGTAACAATATATGTAATTAGACATCCCAGGAATCTTTTTGTTATCAGCATTACCTTTATCATCTTCTACAGAGGTTTTTGGTTTTCTGTATGGCAGTTGCTTTAAATTCTAAGAATCCAAAATCTGACATGAAAATTGTTAACCAAAACTAGAATTTTTCTATTTTACTAGCCTATCTAAATAGAAATGGAGTTCAGTATGAAAACTCACTCTATGTTACCAGTGAATACTGTCAGTTATGAACAAATAGCCAATGCTGATTTTCTTCCAGAAAGAGGGCTTTTTTGCTTCTGTAGTAGAAACTGAGTAATAGGTTGTGATATGGATTACACACCCATATATACAAATTAGGTGAAGAAAAGACAGAAGCTAAGTAAAAACTTCCTTTTGCACTCCAAAGTAGCTAAATCTTTGTTAGGATTTTCCAAATGTAAAGGAAAAGCAAGAACTTCACAACTGCTATCTCAGCCATCTAATTAAAGAAAGAAACAGTGAGTCTGTTTACTGGTCCCAAAATATCGTGCAGAATTCATCTTGGCCAACATGGAATTGTTGTATAAGCTCTTTGCAAATGATATAAATTTACTTTTTCCAAAAGAGAAGAAATTCAAATTCTGCTTAAGACACAGACATATTCAAGAATTTTACTATGCCAAAGGCTGGCCATAACTGATTATGTGTAAAGAGCTGCAGATTACCTTTGAAATGATGAAATACTATTTGGCAAATTAACTCTGAAACTTTTCACTTTCCCTCGATTCAGTGAGACCTTTAATTTCATTTTACTTTGGGCTCTTTTGGTAGTTAATTAAATGCAATGTGGTAATACAGAGCCCAATGTTGATCTTTCCTATATAATATTCTTCAGACAGAGCACCTGTCTCTCAGATGCTAATAGCTTCTTCAGTATGGAGCAGTCATCAGCATTTGGGGGTGGTGTGACAACATACATGGAGACAGAGATATGACTGTAACCTGAACTGTGATATAGATCTGTCTGCTTCCTACCTTATCGTTAGTTTCCATGTCTCTTCACTGCATGTTGTATCTCACTTGACTCTTACTTTCTTTGTATTGATGGAGACTTTGAAAGCCAAAAACCACTGTAAGGGCAGGAAATGCAAAGTGTGGTCACTTTCTGCAACCTATTATAAAATAAAATTGCTCAGTATCCTTTGTGCAACATGAGGTTTCATGTATTGATTCAGAGTAGCATCATTATACCAGAAAATTCTGTAATATATTGCTACCTTTCAAGAACACAAAGGGGAGAGGGGAAGAGAAAAAAGGAGAAAGATAAATGATGTGTCCTCTTGTTCTCTATTTTCTATAAAAGCCTTATCTATGCAACATAAGATACATCTGCCACTGCAAATAATTGTGAACTTCTCTTCATCAAGCAAACATCATCCTCCTGCGGACAGACTCCAAAATGATACTTCTAGCAAGTTCATAATTTTTATAATCAAATCATAGAATGGCTTGGAAGGAATCTTAAAGATAATCTGGTTCCAAGGGACACCTTCCACTAGGACAGGTTGCTCAAATCTCCATGCAACCTGGCCTTGAATGCTTCCAGGGACAGTTGTGGACAGGGTATCCATAACTCTTTGAGCAACCTGTCTCTTACCAATTTCATAGTAGAGAATTGCTTCCAAGTATCTAATCTAAACCTACCCTCTATTTCAGTCAGGGAGGCAGAATCGCCTCCCTGGACCTGCTGGCCACATTGCTTTTGATGCAGCTCAGGATACGGTTGGGTCATGCCCAGGTGGCTCATGTCCAGGCTCTCATCCTCCAGCACCTCCAAGACCTTCTTGGCAGGGCTGCTCTTCATCCGTTCATCCCCCAGACTGTATTGATATTGAGGGTTGCCCCTTGCACTTGACTTTGTTGAACCCCATGATGTTACCTTGGGCTCCCTTCTCAAGCTTGTCCAGGTCCCTGTTTTTGCTCCCCCCAACCCCATCTTGCAGTCCATCCACTCAAAAGAGATGTGGTAAGAGAGGTTGCCATCAAAGACTGAGGCAAAAATGCTGTTGAACATCTCAGCCTTCTTCTCATTTGTTGTCTCCAGTTCACCAGCCTTGCTCATTGAGGGGCTATGCTTTCTTTGACCTTCCTTTTTTGGCTGACATACCTGTAGAAACCTTTCTTGTTATTTTTTGCATCCCTTACCAAGTTCAGCTCCAGCTTCACCTTTGCTCTTCCTTTTATGTACTGGAATACGGCCATTTCTATGTTTCCAGCACTATTTTTTTTAGATAGATACCTCTACTTATGTCTTTGCAAAATAATCTCTCATATTCAAGAAAATTAACATGAATATATTTCACTGAACCATCTCTAGGCCCAGGCAAAAAAGATGTACAGAAAAACCTTATTGATAATGGTTGATAATAATGTGCAAAATGAATAAAGGGCACCTCATCATATTCGTAAATGGCCCATTCCAATTGGTAGAAATACTTGCCTTTTAACACAATGGTTATCTTCTCTCCAAATTACCTTTCTGTCTAGGCTTTTTCCCTGCCAAGAGACCCTTGAAGTCCTTTAAATATCATGCAAGTGGAGCATGGTAATGAATAGGACTCAATTTCTTCATATTTATGAAGACATCAGTAATTAAAGGCCAAATGATACTTGGATGTTTTAATTATTCAGGCTCAGAGAATGTTCAGATTTAACACACTCCTTTCCTTTAAAAAAAAAGTGATTATGTGCTATTTTTCCCCCCCACTATTCCTTGGAATGATGTCTTATATCTTAGGCATCCTGGTGCCTACAGTCAAGGATCATGATAATTTTTAATGAACCAGGTAATTATAAAGAAATCTACAGTGTGGATTTGAGTTACACATTTTACAGGACCTGAGTTAAAGTTTTATTTTGGTGCTGCTGTAAAGGCAGTCTCCAGGACCTTTCTACACTTGAAAATACTATTTTACACAAGTCATTCACACTTTCCTGATGGAACCATAAAGGGCACCAGTCAAGAAGGATACTCAGGCACAAACAAACACTAATTCATATTCTGCTGTCCAGAATTTGCTGCAAAGCAAGTCAAAGCAGGTGAGCAATGACAAGTTTCTGAAAACATTTCAGAGATGGACTGAAAGGCTTTCTGTAGTAAATTTTTTATGCTGCTAACTTTCCTGGAAAAACATAAATCAGCTCTAGACAATGTTACAGTTGGTACCTATTGCAGACAAAGAGTAAAGGATTCTCCAATATTTTCAGCAGCCAGATCAAATGGCTGTGAACCCATAAGGAGGGGGAGAAAAATCCAGTGTGATAACAAAGCTCTCAAGTGAGACCTTATACAGCAGGAGAACAAATTAGAAATTCTCTTTTGTGCCTAGATTTTCAAAAATGTAAGTTTAGATTTTTTTTCTTAAATTGTCTAACTTTCACTCAGTTCTACAAAGAAATGGATAGTCTGCCTGTTAGGTGTCATAAAAAATAAAAAATGTATGTCCACTACAAATAGAGAAGAAAATACTTTAAGTTTAAACCACAGAATTAGAAACAAGGGGTTCTACGTGGTCTAACACCACCTCAGAGGGTGACTTCTGCTGTTACCTTACTTCCTTATTTACTAGGTTCACAGTCTGCTAAAGCATGGCTTGGCACATATATCTATCTCCAAGGTACCCTGTGTAACCCTTGGAATTTTTAAAGAAACTTCCTCTGGTGCAAGGCGTAACTCATTATAAATATTTAGCATACAAACATCTATTTTGCTTTTCAATGGGACTAAGTAAAAGCAAAATTGTATATAGAACTAAGGAAGAATCTTTAGGACAAGATAATGCTGCTGACTTAAGTGTTCTTTAACATTTCTGATAGTAAAATCCCAAATAATTCTTAAGTTTCCCAAAGAAGATACCTGATTTCCAGTGAATGACTTGGCTCTAATCTCTACAGGATGCTTAAAACCCTTCTGTTCAGCCTTCAGAGTTTTCTGTTGTCTTTATCATCAACCCATAAATCTATGCAGACATTCATTGTAGCCTTTCCTAATGTTTAACCATTATTGACCATCTGCCTGAGGTTTTATTGATAAGCAGTATTTATTCACTAAAAAGTATTGTGATGAAACAATAGCTATGAACCTCTACAAGTTCTGTTCCTGCATCTAGAAGAGGGAAAATGTACGTATATATTTCTGGAAAGAACCTCAAGCTTTATTCATTCGCACATCAGTAATAAGAAAAAAAAAATCACTTTGAAAGTAACTGCTCTTATTTTCAAAGCTGAATATACTGTCATCATTCACATAGCTTTAATAGCAACTTCAAGATTATGATTCCTGAGCTTGGTAATTGAGCAGCACACCTAATTTACCCTACCTCCTTCCCCCGATGCACAGAGAATGAGAGAATTTCTGCATTATGCAGATCTGTCCGTATTTAAGTATAAATTGTGTATAGATGAGAAATAAAAATTTCAGCTTTGTTCATATAATATACCTGTTGAAAGGAGTAGTGTGAAAAATGTAAAGCACCAGCAGAAAACAAGACAACATGTTTAACTCCATAATAAAGGCAATAAAAGTAACTGAGCAGCAAACCCAAGAAGTTATTTCCACTTGGATGGTAATGCATGTTAGGTCAGTTGTCTTTTTCTAAGCAGAGGGCATTTGACTCTTTCAGTGAATAGAGTTCGCTAAATTGCTTCCTGTTTCAGAATCTGTGAAACCACAAGGTGAACATCCTCAAGAAACCCGTGCAGGGCGACTGTGACCAAAGTGGATGCTTCAGGAGCTGCTTGTACTAGCAGAAACTTGATTTGCAACAGGGTAGAGGTTGAAAGCTCAAAGGTCATGAAATATAGACAAAATAACAATACAGACAATGACTCTTCTGCTTTTGCAAAACCCATATGAACAAAAAAGGTACCTGAATTCCACTTCCTTATCATGGTGAAAAAAGAAGTTCAAGTCAAAAATGTTTATCTTTGAACAAAAAAAACATAAAAAAGCGAAAAGCTGTCATGCTAGCTTGTTGCTAAGTTTCTAACTCAACAAAATAACTCTTACACAAGTAGTGAAATAAGCTGTACAGGCACAAGTGGTAAGGTTTAAAAGATAAAAAAAAAAAGTCACGGGCCTTTTTGAAATAGAATTTTCATATAGCTCATAATTCTGGGGTTTGAGCAATTTCTCTCTCTGTTTAGAGATATCAAATGTTGACCATTAGGTGATAATAATCAGAATATTTGGGGAGTTCACAAAAATGGAGTTGAAGTGCATGTCACAGTCTGAACAGCAAGTTTTCTTTTAAGGCATGCTTTCTTGTTGCTACCAGATAAGCTCTGTTGGCAACATCCTTCCATCCTGTACAGGCATCCCCCCGCTGAATAGTGCCCAACTGTACAAAAATATTGACAACATAAAAAAGCATTGTAGACAGACACACACAGTTGTCGCAAGGTATTCTCTTTTAAATGTAAACTTTATGTAGGTCTGGTTTAAGTATTTAAATGCATTGTTAGACATCTGAAATGGATGGAATTCTAAACTGGAATACTTGCAGAGGTGTTGAGTTTAGGTCAGCAATTGAATGTAGCAACAGTTATACATATTACATGAATTAAGTACTCAATTGTTCTTGACTCATTTACTTTAAAACTAATTTTCTTAGTTTATTATAGAGAAACTAGATCTGAGACCGTTCCCAGTTACTGAGGGTAATTACTTAGAAGAATATCTAAAAAAAGGTATTTTTTAATTCTATTCTCCATCTAGGAAGATAGCATAATTTTAATTTTTTCTCTCCATGGTTTTGGTGGGCGACTTTTGTTACTTTATAAGCTTAATTTTTATGACATTTTTATGTATCCTCTGAAATATTAACATGCTTAGTATTCAATTATTAGTGGTCAGCTTGTACCCAAGACCAACAGCTTGGACTGAAGCATTACCAATACCTATTGTGCCTGCTCAAGGAATATGAAATTTGCCAAACACTGTCAAAAACTTTAAGGCAGATACTGTTATGTACATGACTTTTCTGGGTCCATTGTGTTCTTGTGCTGTAGGAGTAGGACTGACACATTATGTGGCACTTTATAATCAGAACAACTTTTTTTTCATAGGTACAGTTTTGTAGCATAAGTAACTCTGTTGGCAATACCATAGTTCATCTAGAAATCTTCACTGAAAATTTTCATTGAAGTCTATCTGTAGTTCAATGCATTGCAAGAGAAATCTCAGGAAAGCATATTTTCCTTTTCAAAAAGTAATTTCCCTTTCCCTATGTTGCTAGCAACACAAGCTCTTCTCCAAAATTCTCCACAGACAAACAGTGAAAGTGATACTCTACTTTAAGGAACAGTTTCCTCAGGTTATTTATATGTTATATTTAACCAACACTAGTGGCAGATTCACAGACATAAGTGGAACTGAACTGTGTGAAAAGGGTGCTTTCTGTGCTGAGACACACACAGACTTGGGCATGCCTGTGTCCAGGGAACTTGCACCTTCAACCACACCAGCTGTTATATTTTTCTTACCACTAAGTGACCCACTATAGCAGATACTAGAGTCCACTATGCTGTCCAAGAGCATGTTCTTACCCTGTTTAAGGGGACCAGTAAAAGATACAATCCCACAGTAAACTTCTTTTCACAGAAATATTAGTGTGGTTGCTAAAATTCCTGCACTAGAGCAGACCACATCAGAGATCACTGGCTATTTTGTGACCTATATATGCAAAAGATACATGAGCTGTATCCATGGAGGCTACTAATTTAATTGTAGGGGAGATCTAGATGTACAGTAGAAAATGTTGAGTCTGCACACTGTGAAAGTTCTCTTCCTTGCACTTGTTTCAAAACAAGGAACCTACTAGATCCAATTCATCCCCAGGTAAAAGTAATGTTTATCTTTCCAGTGATTTCAGGGAATGTTCAACTCTGTGTATTCAGGATAATTAGGATTCAACCCCAAAAGCTATAGTTTGGGAGATCTTTCTTCCTTCTAATCTGCTAGGTAGGAATTATCATCTTAGAATGGTTATTGTTTTCAGCAGGATGACAAATCTCACCCTGAATTGAGAGAATCTGTATTTAAAGTCTGAAGCCTAAGGATTCTGATGTTCTCCATAAGAAGTTCTTTTCTGTGTATCATTTTGCACATCAAATGTACTTGACTCAAGCTAAAATAGATGCCACATAATCAGACAGAAACCCGAAGTTATCATCGTCAGCAAGAAAGGGAAGTAAAAGTTAAACTTGATTAAATTTGACTCATTATTTTATCGATGTAGAAAGCAGGAAGAAAACCAGTTGATGCCACTGCAAAATGATAAATACAGTAAAGAAGCCCCTAAGTCTCTACTGATTAATGAATAGGTAGGTACATGCTGAGTAAATAAACGTTTGATGCACCTGTTGAATTGGAAAAGAGCATTCATACATTCAGAGCTGCTTTAGAAGTATGCAGTATGTTGTTATAAATGGCCTAAAAAAAGGATAAATTTTAATATAGTAGAATCTACTAATAAAATGCTGAAAACAGGTGTCAGAAATCATCATTAAGAAGTGTAACCTTTCCAAATAGCTTAGTTCAAAACAGACTTATAACTGTATGAGTTCCACATGTTTATTTTAACCAAAGTTGTACGCTCTCAAACTCAAATGGTGATCATAACGGTGTTTGAAGGAGTAAGAATCTTTATGAATAGCTCTAGCCAGTTGCTAATAAACACCATTTTTTTCCTATTTGTAGACAAATCATTCAGAATACTGCAATGTAATGTAGAATTTAGAAATGTGAGAGGTTTAGTTAGATTCCAAAGCAAATTAATAAAGATAAGTGTTCTAAAACAAGCTTGATTGGTGTTTAATTCTAATTTCATTTAAAGGTAAAATACTTAAATCCTTTTATTAGTGCTGTCATCAATTTGTTATGCATCATTAAGTCCATGTTAAAGCTGCTGGCTGCCTTCTCTTACAGTTTCTTACTGCTTTCTCATCTTACCCGGTAGGTTGCACTATTATCTATATGGGTGCATATATTGGAGTGCAATAAACATATAGACATTTCTCTCTCTTTCTCTAGTAAAACCCAGGAAAATCTTTAAAAAAGAAAAAATCCCCCC